>PITA01003968.1:0-130377 GCA_004023965.1 Spilogale gracilis
GAGAGAGAGAGAGATATGTAGAGAGAGAGAGAAAGCACGAGCAGGGGGAGAGGAAGAAGCAGGCTTCCCACTGAGCAGGGAGCCTGATGTGAGGCTCCATCCCAGGACCCTGGGATCATGACCTGAGCTGAAGGCAGATGCTTAACTGACTGAGCCACCCAGGTGCCCCTAGAAATAATCTGTTTGGTGAAGCAGGCAATTGAGCTTCTCTTAGAGACCGTGTTGAGATGATGGGTATACGGAACTGTTTAATAATAAGGGCTCAGAAAGCAGTCATCATGCCTTGTGTGGGTAATGTCTCAGGAATGGATAGGCCACAAAGGAGGTTGGGAAGATTCTTATGATGCCCGGCTCTTTGGCCATTTCTGAGCCAAATGGTTCTCACTGGCTTCCCTCATTTACTAATTCTTCTCAGGCTCTCCAAAGACTGACCAGTTTCCTTCCAGAGTGGTTTCGTTTTTATAGTATCTTCTCTCCCCCTGAGATATCTTGTTTATGTTAAGGCCAGGGAAGTACAGGTATCAGGATCCAAGAGGCCAGAGCCTGTTGGGGCTCTGTTAATGGACTTTCTGAAGGTCAGCACGTTGAATTCTGGGAACTTTTTATGGGAGGCAAAAGTCGTCTACAGAATCCTGAGGGGAGTGTAGCATTCAGAAACCCATGAGGAGAAAAGGTCTGGGTCCTGGATTTAGAAATAAAACATACACACAAACTTAAAATATTAGTAATTTCACAGAAATATCTAAGACCCGGCCCAACCCCTGAAATAGCCAAGTGTTGCAGCTCCCTTATAAGAATGTGTGTGTGTGTGTGTGTGTGTGTGTGTGTGTGTGTGTGTGTATTCTGCTTTGAGAACAGATAAAATAAAATTAAAGCTACATTAGAAGAAATTATTCTGTGAAGTCGGAAAGAAGAATGGCTTCTTAAAAGTTAAAGAGTAAGGAGGGCAGTGCATTTATGTCTTTATATAAAAATTATTTGGTTGGCATCATGCTTTTGGTTAAAATCTTTCTCTTTCAACATTGGTTAACTGCTTTTCTCTACAAATGCGTTTTGTTAAAGAAAAAAAATATTTTCAACTGTGTGTCTGCCCTCCTGTATATATGCTTCTGTTTAAAAGCTTAGGTCCTTAGGGAGCAGAAGGCGTTAAAAAGCTAACTAGTTGCTTTAACTCATTCAGACCTCAGAGGTAACTTTAGGGCCCCAGCATAGGAGACTCTCCCAAGGAAACAAACTTTTGAAATAATTTATTTCCGGGGCGCCTGGGTGGCTCAGTTGGTTAAGCGACTGCCTTCGGCTCAGGTCATGATCCCGGAGACCCGGGATCGAGTCCCACATCGGGCTCCCTGCTCGGCGGGAAGCCTGCTTCTCCCTCTCTCACTCCCCCTGCTTGTGTTCCCTCTCTGGCTGTGTTTCTCTCTGTCAAATAAATAAAATCTTTAAAAAAAATAATAATAATTTATTTCCTTTACGGGCAGTTTGCTGCCTAGATAAGCAAAGAGTCTCTGGAGAAGAGTGATTTGTTTGGGGGAAGGGCTGAGGGTGAAAATCACACCAACTTATCAGATTGGAACATGCAGACAAATGGAAGTTTTCTGGAAATCTTGCTAAAAATGCAGATTCTGGTTTGACGGTCCTGGATGGCTGCCAGATGGTGCAGCTGCTGCTGCTGGTGCAGGAACCACACTTTGAGAAGCGAGGAGCTGGCATTTCAAACTGTAATTCCACTGCACTCGAAGCTTGGAGTTCTCGTCAAGTTTTCCTTATATAAGATAACATATTTTATAAAACATAACCACAAAACTTACCTTACTGATATTTTGATTGGTACCCAGTTGAATCTGTACAATGATATCAGGTCTTCCAATCCACCAAATGGACATAGAAATTGTCAGTTATTTAGGTCTTCTTTTATTTTGCTCTTTAATATTTGATAATATTCAGCATATAGATCTCAGCCATATCTTGCTAGATTTAGACAATCATCTAAATTTAGATCTCATCTAGATTTAGATTTCATGTTTTTGGTGCCACTGTGAATAGTACTTTTAAAAAATGTTAACTTTTCTTTTCATGGCCAGTATGTTGGTATGCTCTTGATTTTTGAATATTGTCTTTGTATCCTGTAATTTTGCTAAGCTCTCTGTTCTAATGGCTTTTTTGTAGACTTGGAATTTTCTGTGTAGATAATCATTGTGTCTGAAGATAGAGATGGTGTGGTTTTTCCTTTCTAACGTGCATGCTCCCTGTTTTTTCTTTTTTTCTTGTATTTTGGCACTAACAAAGATCTTTAGTGTGATTTTGAATAGGAATGTCTTAGTTGTTCTTTTAAAGCTAGGAATATTATTTCAAGTAACAAGGCATATTTAAGTGTGGTGTCTTAAACTGAGAGCCCATTGTCTATTAACATACTTTCAGGCATTTTTGTTTCATAGTTACTTTGCTGCAAGGGTTAGAAACCTCTCCTGAGCTACCCAAGGGTTTTGTTTCTACCTCAGCTTCACTTTAGGATGTTGGAGTTGTCCTAGACAGTTCCACTTTGAAAAGTCATGACTAGTGACTCCTAGAACTTGAGCTTACCACTGTCTAAGCAGTGCTATCTCTTGTCATTCCTATGTACAAAGCAGGAGTGTGGGCACCTGGGTGGCTCAGAGGGTTAAGCCTCTGCCTCCGGCTCAGGTCATGATCTCAGGGTCCTGGAATCGAGCCCCAAATCAGGCTCTCTGCTCAGCAGGGTGCCTGTTTCCCTCTCTTTCTCTGCCTGCCTCTCTGCCTATTTGTGATCTCTTTCTCTATCAAATAAATAAATAAAATCTTAAAACAAAACAAGAGCAGGAGTGTTTTCTGCTCAGGCAGCCCACACTTGAATAGCCATCACTAACTGTATATCTCTATGAGCATTTTTTGCTTTTTCAAAAGGATGCTGAGCGCGGCATAAAAATCATAAGTTATCTGTGTGCTTCAAGAAAGGTCCCAGACCTGGGTTGCAATTATCAATCAATGTAGCTTCACATAGCAAAAGAAACAGCAGAAGTGCTCTTTATTCCTTTAGAACTTTAGCACCATCCATGACTCTTCCATATCAGTGAGGTGAAAAAAAAAATAAAACATTTTTGTGTGGATCTGCCTTCTTATTACAGTTCCTTATACCTCTCTAGGTCCGTTGCCAAGGGACATCTTCCAGCTCTGCCATGTGCCTTATCCTCCATAACCTTTTCAACTTCCATTATCCTTCTTTTTTGTCATTATCAGTGGATATCCTGGACAAATAAACCACACTGGAACACAGAGAGAAAGGGATACCAATGAGTATTTTAACTCATTTTGAAGTATACATTTACAAATCCGGTATCTATTTTACTGTAAAAGATCAAAGAAATTAAGGAATCCCACATCTTCCCATATTTCATTGTATACTTGCATCATGCTGTTCTAGAGTCAAGTAACATTTCTGGTATGTATTTTATTGAATATTTCCTTGGAAAGCTTTGTACAAATGCTTTGTGTTTGTTGGAGGACGTTAAAGAGAAAAAGAACTTAAAACAACATTTATTCCACATACAAGACACTCATTTCTCCTTTGTTCAACAATTGCCATTTGGACTCATTAAAAAATGAGTTAAAATCCAAAACTTAACTAGGTCTTCAAACTAAGACATTTTCAGGGGGAAAAAACCCTATAAGATGCACAATCAGCATTTAGATAGTGATATTATCTTTCTTTCTTTCTTTCTTTCTTTCTTTCTTTCTTTCTTTCTTTCTTCTTTTTCTGTCGCAAGCTATGTTTTTTCTTTAAGAAACTTGAATATAGATAAATTTTTATCTTTTGGAGGTGTGGTCATATAAATATTACAGAGACTTAAATGATAAACAAAATAATAAATGAAGATAAGCAATTTCAAATGTCTCTTTGATGTACAAGATTGTCAGTGAAAGCTTGAGCATCACAATTCAACAGGAGAGAACATGAGCTTTGACTAAAAATTAATAATACTTTCATATTTGCTTTGTTCTCTTCATCCCACAACTCTTTTATTCCATAACCTTCAATGGCTTCCCATTTCAGCCCCTTTAGCACAGGATTCTCTGCCCTCTGTGCTCATTTCTGATCCGACCTACTCTGACGCCACTGAACTTCACACCAGACTGCTGTTTCCTAAAATCCAAAAGCAATTTTTCTTCTTAATGATTTGAACCCAATATAGGGCTTCCCACCCCCACACCCCCCACTCAATTTCTTGGTTTGAAGGCTGAGTTGTCTTGGGCTGGGAAGGCTTTTTCTGTCTGTTGAAATTTTATTTATTTCCCAGCCAGCACCACCTCAAATTTCATTGTCTTTATACTGCCTTTCCTGTCTTCCCAGTAAAAGAAAATATATTGTTCCTCTGTCTTTCACAAAAATTGCTTCTCTCTCTTCTTAGCATCAATTTTATTCTATTTGGATTTTCTTTTGCTCTTTCTCTCTGGCAGATTACAGTTTCATGAGGATAGAACTCTTGGTTTATGGGTCCCTAAACTTGTATTCTTTTTTGACCATTGTTAGTGCTCAATATGTATTTTTTTTTTTGAGTGCTTTTAACCAGACTCCCAGGTTGATGCTGGTCCCCAAGCACAGGGCACTTTGGTATGGGGTATTACTTTCCAATGGGTCACTTCTGGTGGCTCCCTCCCCCTTTCTGTTTATTCTCCGATATCAGTCTGAGCACTCCCACTCCGTTTTACCTCTCCACTGATGGCCTTCTGCCTCTGTAGAGATCCAGAAGTGTGTAGTCTTACATCTCAGGCTGATTTTGTGGGTGTTCAGAGTGTTCTAGTAGATATTTAGCTCACTTCAGGGGACCAGTTGAAACAGAGACTCCTGCTTCTCTACCATCGTGCCCCCTCAAGATGTATTTTTTTTAAAGATTTTTATTTATTTTTTATTTATTTGAGAGAGGGCGAGGGAGAGAAAGAATCAGAAGCAGACTCTGCACTGAGCCTGGAGTTTGACACATGGGAGCTCAGTCCCATGACTGCAAGATCACAACCTGAGCTGAAACCAAGAGTTGGATACTTAACCAAGTGAGCCACCCAGGAGCCCCTCCACATGTATTTTTCAAAAAAATAAGTGCTTTTGTAGCAAAAACATCTGGTGATCCACCCACAGCGATGGTTCAGAAGTCAATATTTTATATTTCAGAGCAGCATTTTATGCCTATAATGAGTCTGAGTGCTTTAGGGGTATTTAGTTAACTTACAGAGACCACAGTCAATTCCAAACTCCTATGTGTTGGTGTTGAATCTGATCTCCATAACCGCTAAAACATTTCATTTCCTCTAGATACACAGTAATGTATCCACATGTGCAGCTTGTCTCCTTGAAGTCATGTTTATCATCTACCACCCTTTGTGAGAAATCTGCAATCATTTAGGCAGGCAGGCTCTGAATGTACTTTTAAAATGTATGTTGTATGCTTAAATAAACATAATTTTTATTTGTCAAGTATATCTCAGTGAGGCTGGAGAGAAGCCTCACTGTTTCACATGCAAAAAAACCCACATTACTCAGGAAGTAAATTCAACACACTGCAAGCCAGCAGAACACACAATTAGAAGAAATTTCCTAACACGTATCTCCATATATAGTAGTCTGAGCAATAAAGAGGAGAAGGAAAGGAAGCATGAAGAGAAAAGATGATTTGGATTCAATTTTTGAGTTTTGGGACTTTATATTCACAATGAAAACTGAACGGGCCTGGTATTAGGATGCTTCGTGGCTTATGTGAGTCTACTGCACCTAGGAAAAGAGCTGTGCTGACTGTTTTGGAAAAGAGATTGCATTCTTGGCAAACTTTTTTTTTTTTTTTAATTTGTGGATTTATTTCTAGGAAAAGTCTTACATTTGATAAATGATTAACTGGGAAAGAATAAACTTGTATGAAACTGGGATGTTTTTGGTAAGCCTGGAAAATATGGAAACGAGGACAGTGTTCTCCAGTTTTGTGAATGACACCCCCCATTTTTATAGTTCTGTGAATGGAAAGACTCAGAGTCACCTTTGATACCTCCCATAGTGAAGTTATCATCAAGACCTGTCCGTGTTCCCCCAAAAGTCTCTGGAAATCATGTTGTGCTCAGTCTGTATAGCTATCACTTTGTCCAAGCTAATAGCATCTCTCCTTTGGCCTGCCAGACTACCCTTCTTTCTGTCCCTGGTCTAATAGGTCCTACACATTGCAGTTAGAGCGATCTTTTTAAAAATGCAAATCTGATTATTCCAGTTTAAAACTTGAATCCTTAACGTGGCTCTCAAGGCCCCGTTTCTCTGGCCCTTGCCTGGATTAGCGGCTCTGCTTACTGCTTACCATCCCTCCTCACCTTCCAGCACATTGGCCTCCTTTTAGCAGCTCAATTTCACCCTGCTCTTATAGCACTTATCTCAATTGGGATGAGTAAATATTTGTGCACTTTCTGGCCTGTCATCTATAAACTCTGGAGGATGGAGAACAGGCACCTTCCCTGATGAGTTCACATCTATGTCACTTGCTTTTAGCTCAAGGCAGAGACTCACTGAGGTATTTTGAAACAGTGAATGAATTTGTTACACTAATTGTTTGACCTCAGCAGAACGGACTTCCTCAAGGTATGTGCCTGGGGCTTACGCACTGGCTTCCTGTTCTGCACCAACTGTGCCTAGCCCTCTGCCTGGCACATTGGGAAACATTTATAGCAAGTTGACTTCTAAATAACCACTTACTCTAGTCTAGAGCCTTGAGACTCAAAGTGTAGTCAGACCGATGGCATCAGCAGTGCTTGGGAACTTGTTAGAAATCTAGACTCTCAGGACACACCCAGACGTATTAAGTCAGATTCTGCATTCGCCATTTCCCCTTAATACCACTATTTCACTGTTGAGATATATACAGTAAAATGTACAAAATGTAGTCAACTTAAGGGTACAATTTAATGTGTTACCCGAGTTCCACTTTTCAGACCAAATATAAAACATTTCCAGCACCCAAGAGGGTTTCCTTTTTCCTCTTTCCATCAGTACTCTCTCAGAGATAACTACTAGTTTTACTTTTCTCACTATTAATTAGCTTATTAGCTTTTCCTGCTCCTGAAATTACAAAGTACTGCGATTTTTTACTTAATGTTTTCAGAACCTGCATTTTCACAAAATACCCAGGTGAGTGGTATGCACATTCAAGTTTGAGAAGTGTTGCCACGGAGTCGTCACGCTCCCCGCTGCCTGTCATCCGTAACAGCTGATGGCTGCTGTCGATCCCAGAGGGTCTCGTTTAATTGGCCCTGGGGGGGCCTAGGCAGTAGGATTTTTACACAGACCTCAGGGGATTCTAATATGCAGCCAACATTGAACACCACTGCTTTGTATCTCCTAAGTCATATATTGCACATCTCCTCCTGTCTCTCTGATCCATGCTGGGAAAGAGCAGTGTCTACCTCTCAGAATGAAGCAGGGCTTGCCTACAGCAGATTTTGCCTGCTTCCTCAGTTTCCTGCTTTTCTCTTCTCCTGCCTTCCTTAGAACCTAAAGAAGACATATTTAAGCCTTTGGTTCCTGTTACCATCCTCCCACGGGAGCAGTGGCGTGCTGGAGCTGGCTCACACTGGCTTGTGAAGGCTTCTCTTCCCAATTATGCATTCAATGACAACACGCTGGTAGCTTGAAATTGGCCATGGTTGGGAGTATTTACACCACAGAAATCGGTAAACACTACCAATCAGGTTCTGCTTCTTCACCCATCGCCCGGGGACCTGGTGTGCTACCATACACTTCCCTATTGGTAAATACTACTGAGGAGGTGGGCTTAATCTAGCCAAAGTAGTTGGAAAGGGGTTGTTCCAGTTGTCTGCTCAAGCTTTCACTTTTGCCAAACCTATTATCATTTGGCAATTAATAATATGTCTGTGTTAAGTAATGTTGGCAATGTGTCCAGTCCTCTGGATGTGTAAAAAGATGGGCATGAGTATTATGTTTTTTTGATCCAGCTTGGTTGGATATCCTTAGAATCATGCTTCTAGTGGTCACTGTGGTCTAGTCTTACTTAGGCCTTTATGCACAGTGGTCTGCTCAGTATGTGGACAACATGGCAGAAATTACTGGTAGCATTCATTACTGCATCTCCTCTTAAGTTTTTTTCATCGAATCTATTGTTCTCTTGGAATTAATGGCAGTAGGAGTTATTTGATCGCTACTGATCATTGAATGCCACTGATTACAAAGTGACTTGATATTTTGCATACTTTTGGCATGTAAGCTTATGGGGCTACAATGACAAAGGACTGTTGATTCTTGGTTAAAAATAAGACTTTGGAGTCAGATAGATCTGCATTTGAATCATGACTCTTCTAGCTGGGTGACCCTCGACAAATTGTGATACGTTTCTTGCTCCTAATCTATAAGAAGAGTATAAAAAATACTTTGTTGGATTGTTGTGAGGATTAATTAAGATAAAACAGGCAATGCACTAAGCTGCAAACCTAATGCAGTGAAACTCATTTTTTCTTGTTCTCAAATCCAAGGAATGATCATGTCAGATTTGGAAGACGATCTCAGGAAATACTGGTGGTTTGGGGCAAGTGAGACAGGAAGAGATGAAAGACAATTAAGGGTGCATTATTGAGCATATTTGCACCGTGAGCAATTGGAATTTAATCCTACTGGGAAACTCTGAAGATAGAGGAAGCTGATGCATGAATCCATTAACTCCCCTTCAGCCAGTCGTTCTGAATTCCCTGGCACTGCAACCTGCCATGTATATGAGCAGAGCAGGATCCAGAGACCAGAGAAAGCCCTCAGGCAAAGAGATGGAGATAGTGGCAGTTGGAAGTTGGACTGATGGGCATAGAAATAGTTCAGGGCCAAAGGACAGGACTCAGATGTGCTCACCTCTGCGATAGCTCCATAAACACTCATTAGTAGTTGCTAAATATGGGTGATTTTCTTATACCAGAAGTTTGTTTACTGATCAATTATTGTGAGAGAGGCAGGATGGTATGGCCAAAGGAGCATCAGTTCATCCCCTAAGGCTTGTTGTAGCTCCAATTTTCACAAATGCCGCAGGGCCTGTATCTTTGTGTATGCACTGACATTACTGCTGCTGGATTAAAATCACACATACACACACACACACACACAGAGCCTTACGCAATTTTACTTTTCATCCTATGGTGATGAGGAATAGTATTGTTGTAGCCATTCAATGCTACTATGATAAAACATACATTTGCCTAGAGATAATGTAGCTCAGTGGAAGGACCAGCACAGAATGGGGAGTTAGGAGAACTTTGTGGAAGCTTGGCTCACTTACTTACCACCTTTGTGGGCTTTAAAAGAAGCAAAATATCCCCAAGTCTCTATGAAAGGGAAAATTTACCTGTCTGGTCAATCTGTTTTGGTGAGGCGTCCATGGAATAGTTCTTTAAAAGGGGTTGTCTCAATTGCAAAGTTCTATGTAGGTGCAGCCAAGTCTTCCAACAGCCACCAAAGCAAGGTGCTTTTGGTTGCTTTTGGCAGGATTCCTGAATTCCCTGTAGGGCTTGGTGATTACCTCATGCTTCTCCTGTATCCACAGCACTGCAGTAATATTTGGCTTAAAGACGCAGTGACTCTCACAAGGCACATGAGACATATTGTTGTATATCAACTGTGGCTCCAAGGCTTCTGAGCTGCACCTGTGCTCAGTAGAGGGCGTGGCTGCACCTGCTTTGCTGAGTGACTCCTGGAAGACAGTGTTGATATCAGCATCTCTGAGATCCTGGAACTTTCCCTGGTCTCCTTAGGAATGAAGGAAAACAATCCATGCCACGTGCCTGAATAGCTTCTTGCCTCCTGTTTCTTATATCCAGGGAATGATCATGTCAGATGTGGTGGTTGTGGAAGGTGTCTCTGCCCTCCCCCAGCCTCCCACTTCCTAAATCAAGTTCCACTTGTATATGTGGTATAGGTTTTGAATTACAGAACAAATTATAACTGAGTTAATATTTAGGTGAAAGACTTTGGAAGTCTAAGAATTGGCTACAATATTTTAACTTTAAAGAGCTCTTTTGCTATAAATTAGATTATCCAACATAAGTCTTTTTTTGCTGCTCCACATGGAAGCAAGGAATTTATAATATGTACATATTTTAAAGATGCAATGTGGCATTCTAACAATTAAACGATCTCAGTATGATGTAAATGTAAATTAGTCCTGTCAGCGTCTGTGTTTTGTTTTATTTTATTTTATTTTTTTAAAGAATTTATTTATTTGACAGAGAGAAACACAGCCAGAGAGGGAACACAAGCAAGGGGAGTGAGAGAGGGAGAAGCAGGCCTCCCGCCGAGCAGGGAGCCCGATGTGGGACTCGATCCCTGGGTCTCCGGGATCATGACCCGAGCCGAAGGCAGTCGCTTAACCAACTGAGCCACCCAGGCGCCCCAGCATCTGTGTTTTAAATTGCAGTGCAAAATTACATACACTTTGAAGATGAAACTACTGTTAGAGAAAAATAACTCTAAATATCTCTCTTTTCTTAAAAAAATAAATTTAACCAAATATGGAATTAACAAGCGTTAACTAGAGTTAATTCCTAAGACCCTAAACTCAGGTATCTGAAAATTTAGATATTTATAGGTTAGTGTGTTTTAATCAGAAAATCTAAAACTGACCAAAAGTATCATTCAATATTAGTGTGGTTACAGTATTTTCTAATTTCAGTTTTTAGAAAAAATTTTGGTAAAATGATTTGGAAAATAAAAATTCTGAGACAAAGTTACTAGCAAATAATTGTCTCATCTTTTTCTCCTTTGGGAAGCTTTTGTTTCTTCAAATGAGTACCATCTATCATTTCAAGATAAGCATAAATTTCAGGACATCCATGAAGATAATGTGGACAAAGTGTTTTTAGATAGTTTTATTATAAGCCGCATCAAAGTTTACTAAATATTACATATATATGCATACATATATGTGAAAATAAATCTTGGTCTCTTTTTTCTATCAATATGAATTTTTTAGTATGTAAACAAACAGAAAACTTTTTTTTTAAAGACTTTATGTATTTATTTGACAGAGAAAAACACAGCTAGAGAGGGACCACAAAGAGGGGGAATGAGAGAGGGAGAAGTAGGCTTCCTGTTGAGCAGGGAGCCCAATGCGGGGCTCAATCCCAGGACTCCGGGATCATGACCTGAGCTGAAGGCAGATACTTAACAACTGAGCCACTCAGGTGGCCCAACAAACAGAAAACTCTTAGAAGCATGTACCAATAATACACCACCCGTGATCCTGGCAATAGGACACACAAATAAACTAGAAGTTATGATCTTCCTTGAACCATAAACTCTAATCATGGTAAAAAGGATAGACTGTTTATAATAAATCAATGTATAATAACTATATTTGAGAAACCAATTATTCCTTTTATGTGACTTTAGTTTCTAAATCTAACACTTCATTTTTGGAAGTTGAAGGACCTGCATATGTTTGCATTCTGTGCGTACATGGGCAATGAATAACGCAGATTGATTGGAGTCTAAAGAATTCTGATATTTTCATTAACTTATCTCCATGATAATTTATTTGTTTTTGAAGCTGTTTTTGCTAAATTACGTTATATACTTAAGGCTTTTCACTAGTTTCAAATAGTTCATCTGTTAAGAGGTCTGAATGGAAAAGTCTTAGTGGTAAGAGAATTTATCTCAGATTACATTGTTAAGTGAAGCTAAGGTATATAAATGTAACAAGTTTCTAAAGGTTTCAGTGGTCATACAATGGACATTTTAAAGAACCATTTTTGGAGGAGATACCTGAAATTACTATCCTCCCAGTACTGTGTGTGTGTGTGTGTGTGTGTGTGTGTGTGTGTGTGTGTGTTATGGCAGATTTGGGGGAGGGAGTCTCTTCTTTGGGTGATTTATTGTTTAATATGATTTACTGGGTTTTTTGCATAGGATGCCACTTCAGTTACAGGTCCTGATTGAAGGGTGAGTTTTTCTTGTGCTACTTTTCACAGCCATGAAAGAAGGTGTTGTGATGGCTAATTATTACTGTATCTTGTTTATTACTGTAACAACAAAATGCTGTCTTGCTTGAACTGATTATCACCCATGTAGTAAAAAAATTTTTTCCTAATGGTTTACATATTAAACACTTGAAATGCAACTTGGGGGGAAGCTCTCACTTTTTCCCTGTTTCTGCTGCTGTCAGTTTCTGGTATGTAACAGGAGACTAGACTTTGTCTCTCTCTTGCTGTGTCTCCTTCACTTCCCCCTTTAACTCCAGGACACCTGAACATTGTTGCGGCGCAGAATTAGTTCCTACTTCATTTGTACCTTTACAGAGATTCCTGGGAAAAAGAATAAAGTAGGTTCACCCAAAGTGGGTTAATCAAGAATGGAAATGTTTTTCCTTTATCACTTAATCATTTTTTAGCGTTGGATGTTTATTCCTTTCAGATATTTAGAATTCAGTTTCCAAATCCTTCACCAGCCATTACACAACCTTTGGCTCTAACTCAGAAGTAATTTCCTTGATCATTTGTATGATTCCTATCCCCCCACTTCCAGCTTCCTTTAATTATTTTTATTCTTCGGTACTGTGCAGCTTGATGTTAGACTTAATTTTCCTCCCTTCCCTCCTTCTTTCCCCGCTTCGTCCTTCCTTCCTTCCTTCCTTCCTTCCTTCCTTCCTTCCTTCCTCCCTCCCTCCCTCCCTTCCTCCCTTCCTTCCCTCCTTCCTTCCTTTCTTCTTAAAGATTTTATTTATTTATTTGAGAGAGAGAAAGAGCACACATGAGCAGGGGACAGGAGCAGGGGGAGAGAGAGGAGCAGACTCTATGCTGAGTGGGGAGCCTGACATGGGGCTCTATCCCAGGAACTTGAGATCATGACTTGAGCCACTCAGGTGCCCCTAGACATAATTTTCTGACATTCATTTTAAGAGACTACTTCTGGGGAAGACTTTTTTTCTCTTTGTTCCTTCTCTTCTTCTCCTTCTGCCCTTTCTTTAGAAAACAAAAAACAAAAACAAATTTAAAGAAACACAACCAATGAACTTCCTTCTCAGACACAGAGATTGCCACACACTGGCTGATCTCTTAAAGGAAAAAATAGCTTAGGCAAACTTCTTCTTTTAAATAATTTAATTTAAATAATTTATTTTACTTTTACATGTTCCAAGATTCATGTTTATGCCCCACACCCTGTGCTCCATGCAATTCGTGCCCACAATACCTGCCACTAGGCTCACCCATCCCCCACCCCCCTCCCTTCCAAAACGCTCAGTTCCTTTCTTGCTTCCTTTCTCCCTTTCTCTTTTTTCTTTCTTCTTCCTTTTCGGTGCTGAATTCTGATTGCTCCAAAACCTTCCAGCAACCAATTCACCTGGATAGTGGCTGATATATTTAGCGATACACCCCCTCAACCACTCCTAGCCACAATGACTCGGAGGAGGAACAACCAACAGAAGAAGAACCCTGAGACTGCAACCCCGGTCACAGAATTACTGGAAATGAACATAAACAATATGACAGAAATGGAATTCAGGGTGAAACGCTCAGTTTGTCTTTATTAAAGTTTTCTGTTCTCATTATTGAGTTTTCATGTATTTGCTTTTTAAAAATATGAACCAAGATTTTATATTAGGAAAATAAACCACGGTCATAGTATAAAATGATTTTAAACCTTATAAAAGGAATTCTCCTGCCCACCCCGGCCTTCTGACCCCAGCCTTCTTCCCCAGAGGCCCTTGCTGAAGTGATAGGTAATGCTGATTTGAGCAAACAGAACTTTCTTAAAGGAGAAAACGATGAGACCTTTACTTCCTAGTATCTTTAACTGCCTCATCATTTTTGTTTTGTAAATCAGTAATTTTCCAAATCCAGTAATTTTCTAAATAAGGTAATTTTTGGCCCCAAAACACAGTGATTCTAGAAAGGCACATGAGATACATTGATGTATGTCAGCTGTGGCTCCAAGGCTTCTGAGCTGCACCTGTGTTCAGTAGAGGGCGTGGCTGCACCTGCTTTGCTGAGTGACTCCTGGAAGACAGTGTTGATATCAGCATCTCTGAGATCCTGGAACTTTTCCTGGTCTCCTTAGGCATGAAGGAAAACAATCCATGCCACGTGCCTGAATAGCTTCTTGCCTCCTGTTTCTTACATCCAGGGAACGATCATGTCAGATGTGGTGGTTGTGGAAGGTGTCTCTGCCCTCCCCCAGCCTCCCACTTCCTAAATCCAGTTCCACTTGTATATGTGGTATAGGTTTTGAATTATGGAACAAATTATAACTGGGTAAATGTCTAGTGGAAGACTTTGGAATTCCTAAAATTTACTGCATATTTTGAACTTTAAGAAGCTTTCCTGTGATAAATTAGAGTATTTCTATATTCCAAGGATTTAATCTTATAAAGGAGAGAGGACAGGGGAGAGAGAAAACATGAGAGAGCATTCTTTTTTTTAAAAAAGAATTCCAGTGACAGCTTATTACAGTTTATTTCTACAGTCTATCTTTAAAGTTTTTTAATATTAATATTCTTGAGTCTGTTTCATTCTTTGTCACAGCTGCATAATGTGGAACAGTTGTAATCTGTTTTACCTGCCTTTTATCAGTGGCCATTTCCATTATCCCATTCATTCATTCATTCATTCACTCACTCACTCATTCATTCATTTTAGCTGTTACAGTCTATGCTATAGTGATATTTATTTGTACATCATTTCTTCATAACCTGGTGTATGTATTTGTTGAGTAAATTCCATGCATACTAGACATAAATGTCTATGCATTCAGGTATATGTTTATAGCTGCTTTATGCACAAATGGAAACGCTTAGAACCTGGAGTTTGCATCCTGATTTCCTTACTTTATGCAATACCTTAGGATATCAACAGGTACAGAGTCACCTCATCCTTTTCAGGCTCGCCTTGCATTTCCCCTTCATAGATGTAGAGGTCAGGGTGTTTATTTCTGCAGTGTAGGCAGTCAGCGCCTGCAGAAGAAGCATGAGCAGATTTCCCTGGATAGGAGATGAACAAGGCTGAAGATACTGGAGCCAGCAGTTATTATTATAACTGAGTTATTGTTATAACTCAGAAGCCTAGGCTGGGAGCAATGGGAGAGATGACAAGGAAATTGAATCCAGCCCCTCATTCTCAAAGTGAAGTACTGGGCATCTAGGGGAACTCAGTCTCATGCCCGAGTCACCTATTGTGTTGAGGAGCAGAGCCTCCTGTGTTGCCATTCAGGGCTTTTCTAGTATACCATGGAAACCTGCACTTTTGTCCCTGTATTTCTTATAGGCTGACTCTTCTGCTGTTTCTTATTTCTCCTCATGACCTTGACTGGGATATTAATTTAGAGTTGAAAGGGACATTTAGACACCATCTCATTCAACCTCCAGGACCTGCTTAAAATTTGACATTTGCCAACTTCTCTGAACCCCAATCTCAAGTTGATGGTGGTTTCAAAACCACTGCTAGAAATCAGTGGTATAACTTGGAAAAAAATTGGATGGTTCTCTTGCTTGCATCACTTTTGAACAGGCCGAGGTGACAAGGGTGACGATGGGCAGACAGGTCTTGTGCTGTTGACACAGCATGGAGGAGGGGAAGAGCGAACAAACAGACATTTTTCTGCCAGTGGCAAACTTACTGAGTCAGATGACATCCAAATTGTCCCTTTTCTCATTAGAGGCAAGGGAGAGAAGACGCTGTTTTGTGTTCTTTCTCAGCTGAGTCTGCTTCCAGATGAATAGGTCATCTATCAGAATCATGAGCTGACAGTGCCATGGTGAGGAGAAGTTGGGAAGTCAGTATATGCCTGTATGTAGGTGTTAGATATGTATGAAGGTGCACATTATGTGTGTATACAATGCCCACTTACAGTGTGTGTATTTACATACATACATACATACACCTATAGGTATGTATAAATGTGGGCATAGGCACATATATATACACACAATAGATTTTACTGTGTGTAGCTACAAAGGGAAGTAAAAGAGAAGGGCTCTCTTAAACCTCTTCTAGGGAGAAAAAGAACAAACAAATATATTAAGAAAATCTGAGAACAGGAAGTTCTGACAAAAGGAAGGGTGGTTTTCTTCCTAAAGTGAAAGATCTCCCGCAGGACAGATTCTCTCCAAATACCCCCTTTCTACCACAAACAGGATTTTAATGACAGCCCTTTTCCTGTCTGTTTACATGGGGGCATCTCCACTGACTCTGGTTGCCATGGTGATTTAATGCAACTGGTCTGGCCCTGTAGTTTGGGATAACATATTTTGAATAGTCAGGATAAAGAGCCCGGAGAATGCACATTTTGTGCTGAATTTTTAGGGTAAAAAAAAAAATCAATGTTATGCTTGGTGAACCAATTTCTTTTGACAAGATAAGTGCTTTTGACATCTCTACTCTTCCCAGGTAATTGTTAAATAGATACACAGATTAAACTGACCTTAGAGATAAGCATTCACACTCATTTCTCCACTGTTATAGCTATTCAAAACATTTCTTCCAGATTTCTTTGGAAAAGATTCCCAGGTGGGGAGAACTTGTTTAACATAGTGGATTGAAAGCATTGACTCTGGAATCAAATTACCTGGGTTTGAATCCCAGGTCTGCCCACTTACTAGGTGGGAGACCTTGAGAAAATTACTCAAATTTTCTGATCTTCAGTTTTTTTGTCTGCCAGTGGGATGTCATTGCATATGGAAAGACTTCATTTTTTTTTTTTGTTGGCTGAGTAGTAGTCCATTTTGTATATACATATCACACCTTTTTTATCCATTCATCTGTCAGTGGACATCTAGGCTCTTTCCATAGTTTGACTATTGTGGACATTGCTCCTACAAACATTGTGGTATAGGTGCCCTTTCAGATCACTGCATTTGTATCTTTGGGATAAATATCCAGTAGTGCAATTGCTGGGTTGTAGGGTTGCTCTATTATCAACTTTTTGAGGATCCTCCATACTTTTTTCCGTAGTGGCCACCCCAACTTAAATTCCCACTAACAGTGTAGGAAGTTTCCCCCTTCTGCACATCCTCACCAACATCTGTCATTTCCTGACATGTTAATTTTAGCCTTTCTGACCAGTGTACGGTGGTATCTCATTGTAATTTTGATTTGTATTGCTCTGATGCCGAGTGATGTTGAACAGTTTCCATGTGTCCATTGGCCATTTGTATGTCTTCTTTGGAGAAATGTCGGTTCATGCTTCTGCCTTTTTCTTGTGTGGTTTATTTGTTCTTTGGGTATTGAGTTTGATAAGTTCTTTATAGATTTTGCATACTAGCCTTTATCTTACAAGACATTTCCCATTCTGTCAGTTGTCTTTTGGTTTTGTTGAGTGTTTCCTTCGCTGTGCAAAAGCTTTTGATCTTGATGAAGTCCCAATTGTTCATTTTTGTCTTTGTTTCCCTTGCCTTTGGAGATGTTTGTCTAGCAAGAAATTGCTGTGGCTGAGGTTGGAGAAGTTCCTGCCTGTGTTCTCCTCAATGATTTTGATGGATTCCTGTCTGACATTGAGGTCTTTCATCCATTTTGAGTCTATTTTTGTGTATGGTGTAAGAAAATGGTCCGGTTTCATTCTTCTGCCTGTGGATGGGGCTGACCAATTTTCCCAACACTATTTGTTGGAGAGGCTGTCTTTTTTTCCATTGGATATTCTTTCCTACTTTGTCGAAGATTAGTTGACCATAAAGTTGAGGGTCCATTTCTGGGCTCTCTGTTCTGATCCATTGATCTATGCATCTTTTTTTGTGTTAATACCTTACCATCTTGAAGATTACAGCTTTGTAATGAGCTTGATGTTCAGAATTGTGATGCCACCATTTTTGGTTTTCTTTTTTAACATTCCTCTGGCTATTCTGGTTCTTTTCTGGTTTCATACAAATTTTAGGATTGTTTTTTTTCCAATTCTGTGAATAAAGTTGATGGTGTTTTGATAGGGAATGGATTGAATGTATACATTGCTGTAGGTAGGAAAGACATTTTAAGAATATTTGTTCTTCCAATCTGTGAGCATGGAACATTTTTTAATTTCTTTGTGTCTTCTTCAATTTCTCTCATGAGTATTCTATAGTTTTCTGAATACAGATACTTTTCCTCTTTGGTTAGGTTTCTTCCTAGGTATCCTATAGTTTTTGATGCAACTGTAAATGGGATTGGTTCCTTAATTTCTCTTGCTTCTTTCTCATTGTTAGTGCATGGAAATGAAACTAATTTCTTTGTGTTGATTTTATTTTTTAGAAAGATTTTATTTATTTATTTTTGAGAAAGAGAAAGAGACCACACATGAGCCAGGGATATGGGCTGAGAAAGAAGCTGACTCGTTGTTGAGCAGGGTGCCTGATGTGGGACTCGATCCCAGGACTCTGGGATCATGACCTGAGCTGAAGGCAGATGCTTAACTAAATGAGCCATCCAGGCACCCTGTGCATTGATTTTATAATCTACCACTTTGCTGAATTCCTGTTTGAGTTCTAGCAATTTTGGGGTGGAGTCTTTGGGCTTTCCGCATAGAGTATCATGTCATCTGTGAAGAGTGAGAGTTTGACTTCTTTGCTAATTAAGGTGGCATATATATATATATATAATATATATATATATATATTTTTTTTTTTTTGTCTGATTGCTGATGCTAAGACTTCTAGTACTATGTGGAACAGCAGTGGACATCCATGCTGTGTTCCTGACCTAAGGGGAAAAGCCCTGTTTCACCCCACTGAGAATGATATTCACTATGGGCTTTTTGTATGTGATTTTTTATGATATTGAGGTATGTACCTTATATCTCTAAATTGTGAGACTTTTAATCAATAAAGGATGCTATATTTTCAAATGCTTTTTCTGCATCTGTCAAAAGATCATGTGGTTCTTGTCCTTTCTTTTATTATATTGTGTATAACATTGATTGATTTGTGATGTTGAACCACCCTTGCTCCAGGAATGAATTCCACTTGGTAATGGTGAATAATCCTTTTAATGTACTGTTGGATCCTACTGGTAATAATATATGCATCCATGTTCATCAGGGATATTGGTCTGTAATTCTCCTTTTTGGTGGTGTCTTTGTCTGGTTTTGGGATTAAGGTAATGCTGGCTTCATAAAAAGAGTTTGGAAGTTTTCCTTCCATTTCTATTTTTTGAAATGGCTGCAGAAGGCTAGGCATTAGTTCTTCTTTAAATGTGTGGTAGAATTCCCTGGGAAGCCAGCAGCACCGTACTCTTGTTTGTTGGGAGATTTTTGATTATTGCTTCAATTTCCTTGCTAGTTATGGGTCTGTTCAGGTTTTATATTTCTTCTTCTTTCAGTTTTGGTAGTTTAAACATTTCTAGGAACACATCCATTTCTTCCAGATTGCCTAATTTGTTGGCATATTGTTGCTTATAATATGTTCTAATAATTGTATTTTTTTTTTGGTGTTGGTTGTGATATCTCCTCTTTCACTTGTGATTTTATTTTTTTGGGGTCCTTTCTCTTTTCTTTTTGATAAATATGGGCAGGGGTTTATCCATCTTACTAATTCTTTCAAACAACCAGCTCCTAGTTTTGTTGATCTGTGTTACTGTTCTTTTGGTTTCTATTGCATTGATTTCTGCTCTAATATTTATTATTTCTCTTCTCCTTCTGGGTTTAGGTTTTATTTGCTATTCTTTATTTGCTCCTTTACATGTAAGGTTAGATTGTGTACTTGAGACCTTTCTTGTTTCATGAGAAAGGCTTGTATTACTATACACTTCCCTTTTAGGATCGCCTTTGCTACATCCAAAGGGTTTGGATAGTTGTGTTTTCATTTTCATTTGTTTCCATGAATTTTTTAAACTCTTTAATTTCCTCATTGACCCATTCATTCTTTTGTAGGATGCTCTTTAGCCTCCATGTATTTGAGTTCTTTCCAAATTTCCAAATTTCCAAATACAAGAGGAATATATGAGTTTGCGTTTCAAAGCTCTGTGGTCTGAAAATATGCAGGGAATGATCCCGGTCTTTCGTTACTGGTTGAGGCCTGATTTATAACCCAGTATATGATCTATTCTGAAGAATGTTCCACATGCACTCGAGAAGAATGTGTATTTTGTTGCTTTAGGATGGAATGTTCTGAGTATATCTGTGAAGTCCCATCTGGTTTCATGTGCCATTCAAAACCCTTGTTTCCTTGTTGATCTTCTGCTTAGATGATCTGTTCATTGCAGTTAGTGGGGTGTTAACATATCCTACTATTATTGTATTATTATGAATTTTTTAAAATTTGGTTATTAATTGGTTTATATAATTGGCTGCCCCCATGTTTGGGGCATAAATACAATTATTAAATCTTCTTCTTGGATGGACCCTTAATTATGGTAGGGTGTCCTTCCTCATCTTTTATTAGTCTTTTGCTTAAACTTCTAATATGTCTGATATAAAGCTTGCCACCTCAGCTTTCTTTTGATGTCTATTAGAATGAAAAATTGTTTCCTCTTCACCACTTTCAATCCTGATGTGTCTTTGTGTCTAAAATGAGTCTCTTGCAGACAACATATCAATAGGTCTTGCCTTTTTTTTTTAACATTTTATTTATTTATTTGACAGAGAGATATCACAAGTAGGCAGAGAGGCAGACAGAGAGAGCAGAGGAAACAGGTCCCCTGTTGAACAGAGAGCCTGATGGGGGCCTCAATCCCAGGACCCTGAGATTATGACCTGAGCTGAAGGCAGAGGCTTTAACCCACTGAGTCACTCAGGTGCCCAGGTCTTGCTTTTTTATCCAATCTGATACCATGTGTCTTTTATTAGGGCCATTTAGCTCATTTACATTCAGAGTAACTTTTGAAAGATATGAATTTAGTGTCAACTGATTTAGTGACTCTTACTGTATATTGCCTCTTTTTTTCTGGTCTATGTTACTTTTGGGCTCTCTCTTTGCTTAAAGGATCCCCTTTAATATTTTTTGTAGGGCTGGTTTGGTGATCGCAAATTCTTTTAGATTCTGTTTGTCCTGGAAGCTTTTTATTTCTCCTTCTATTTTCAATGATATCCTTTCTGGATAAAGTATTCTTGACTGCATATTTTTCTAATCTAGCACCCTGAATATATCATCCCAGTCCTTTCTGGCCTGCCAGGTCTCTGTGGATAGGTCTGCTGCTAATCTTGTTTCCAGTCTTCTAGGTTATGGACCTCTTGTCCTGAGCTGCTTTCAGGATTCTCTCTTTGTCTCTGATATTTGCAACTTTCACTATTACATGTGGAGGTGTTGACCTATTTTTATTGATTTTGAGGTGGGTTTTCTGCCTCCTGGATTTTGATGCTTGTTTCTGTCCCCAGATTAGGGACATTCTCCACTGTAATTTGCTCCAATAAAACTTCTGCCCTCCTCTCTCTTTCTTCTTATGGGATCCCAATTATTCTAGTATTGTTTTGCTTTACAGTATCATTCATGTCTTGAATTCTCCCCTCGTGACCCAGTAGTTGTTTATCTCTCTTTTTCTCAGCTTCATTACTCTCCATTATTTTGTCTTCTATATGACTAATTCTCTCTTCTGCCTCATTTATCCTAGCAGTTAGAACCTTCCTTTTTTATTGCATTTTATTAATAGCCTTTTTGATTTCTAGTTAATTAGATTTTAGTTCATTTATTTCTCTAGAAAGGGATTCTTTAGTGTCTTCTTTGCTTTTTTCAAGCCTAGCTAGTACGTTTATAATCGTTATTCTGAACTCTAGTTCTGACATCTTATTTATATCGATACTGACCTAGCTTCCTTGGCATCAGTACTCCCTCTTGTTCTGTTTTTTGAGGTTTTGAGGTGACTTTTTCTTTTCTGTTTTTCTTGCAGAAAGCAGTCACTTTTCTATTTGTAGAGTTGCAGCTATTCCTTTCTTAGATCTCCAGTTGAGTTCACAGGTGTTTAGATTAATTTAGTAGCTATCTAGCCAAATTCCTGGAGCCAGACAAAACTAAAGTCTCCTACTTGTCTGCCATCTTGGACTCCTTGTAAGCTAATTTCTAAGATTAAAATGCAACAGGGAAATGTGCAGCTAATGAAAAGGAAATGGAACTAATATTTATTAAGTACAATATTGGTCAGAATATACTGGATCATGACACTGTAACAAGCCCCAACTCTCAGTGACGTAATACAAGAGAAGTTTATCTCTTGTTCATACTATAGGTCCAAGTGAAGTTGGTGTATGCTTGTATTCATGCTATGAACAACAACAAAATGTGCTCAGTGGCCCCAGAACAAAATACAAACCATTCTTCTGGCTGTCTTAGAAAAAGAGACATCTTTTTTTTTTTTTTTTAAAGATTTTATTTATTTATTTGACAGAGAGAGATCAGTAACAGGCAGAGAGGCAGGCAGAGAGAGAGAGGAGGAAGCAGGCTCCTTGCTGAGCAGAGAGCCCAACATGGGCCTTGATCCCAAAACACTGAGATCATGACCTGAGCCAAAGGCAGAAACTTTAACCCACTGAGCCACCCAGGCTCCCAAAAGAGACATCCTTTAAAAAAAGGTTTATGGACACTTAAAGGGTCCACTTGTAAATTAATAGATGCTGCATCTCTTGAAGCTTGAACAAAGTATTTTATAAAAGAATAAGGGTTCCTTTTATATACAAATAGCAAAGTCTTAGAACTTGTTCAGGTATAAATGTATGTCATTCCAAGCAGAGTTTATAAGATGGTTATTAAATTTTTTGAATCAGGGACTCTTTTGAGTATCTGCTGAAAGCTATTCTCTCTCCTAGGAAAATGTATTTACACACTTGTAATTTTTTTTTTTTTTTTTTTTTTTTTTTTTTTTTTTTTTTTTTTTTTTTAGTTTTAGGGGCTTCACAGATGCATTCCTCACCAAAAGCTCATCCATTTGCTTAAGACTCCATGGCTTAGATAAATATTCAGTATAAATGTTTAAGTTCCTAGGTAGCACCTTCCAATATTAGGAGTTCATTAAATGCTGTTGGATGAATGAAAGAAAGAAGAAAGGAATATTTGACATGTGACTCTAATACGTATTCTTTTTTGTGTGGCTGTCACTCAGAAGGATGGTCTGTATTTTACTCTGGGGCATCTGAGCACATTTTTTTGTTGTTGTTTATAGCATGAGAATTGGGCCCAGAGGAACTAAGAGAAGATCAAACACTGAATGAAAATAAAGCAATGCACTAATTATAACTGTCAGAATTGGCCCTCAGAGTGGTTGTTGAAACATGTAACAAATTCCAAGGGAAAGAGAAAGATGTCTCATCATTCACCCTTGACTGAGCACCTGTTAAGCACCAAGCCCTTACTGGGTGGATCCTGGAGAAAAAGAAATTAAAGGGAAAATTCCGATCTTGGGAAGATCTTAGTCTAATGGTTCAAATAGAAGGACAACCAACTGTAATGTATTTTGAGAATAGTCATTATAGAAGCACGAGCAACTTGCTGTGGGTGCTAAGACAAAAGACAGGGCCTTGAACACTGACCGGAAGTAAAGGGAGTTTCTGGACTCAATTCTAACATGTGTTTGTGTGGGGCTAAGAGCAAGGGCAGGCTTCCCTATAGCAACAAGCCATTTTCAGGCACTAGCAGGATGTCTGAGAACTCAACTCAACTCTGACACTATCTACCAGGAGATAGTCTCAGATTCCATAGGTTGGGGCTCAGTCCCAGAAGACTGTCTCCTCTCCCACATCAGACACCAGTTGAAAGCTGAGGTTATTATCTGTATTTTTGATGAAATAAATCAGGGGTCATCTATGACCTTCTCCTTCCTTGGGTTTGGTTAATTTGCTAAAGTGGCTCACAGAACTCAGAAAAACATTTTACTTACGAGATCACCAGTTTATTATAAAAAGATATAACTAAAGAACAGCTAAATGAAAGAGATGTATAGGGCAAAGTATGGGGAAAGGGACAGAGATTCCATGCCCTTTCCAGGTATGCCACTCTTCCCCAGATCTTCGTATGTTCACCAGCCTGGAAATGCTCCTCACCCTATCTCTTTGGATTTTATGGAAGCTTTATTACATAGGCATAATTAAATTGCTGACCATTGGTGATCAACTCCATCTCCAGCCCCTGCCCCCTTCCCCAGGTCAGGGGGTAGGAATGAAGTTTTAACCCTCTAATCACGTGGTTGTCTCAACTGGCAACCAGTCCCCATCCTTAGGTGGTTTCAGAAAGCCACTTCATTTATATAAAAAAAGATACATTTATCACTCTCAAGGCTAGGAAAATTCCAAAGGTTTTGGGAGCTGTGATCCAGGAAGTGGAGGAATATAAGTCACAAGGAATTTGCCAGAATAAAAGGGGAGTCTAATCAAGGGGGGATGCAAAGGCATAGTCATTTGTGTATGAATGGAATTCTGATAACTTCAAGAAATCCAGTGGTTTTTTTTTGGGGGGGGGGAGTAGTAAGATGATAATGGCCTTTCATACAGGATGGATTATAGTGGTAATAAAGGAGGAGATGCCTGGCTGGCATCCGACTCTTGATCTCGGGGTCATGAGTTCAAGCCCCACATTGGGTGTAGAGATTACTTAAACAAACAAAGAAACAAACTTAAAAAAAAAAAAGAAAGAAAGAAAGACAGGAAGCCAGGAGACCCACTTTGGTAATCAAAGTGAAGATATCCCCAGGGACCAACGATATTCTTCAAGAATGGGAAGTAGGGTAATCCAGGGAGAGAAATGAAACAACAGAGACTTTGGACACAGAAACAAACTGAGGGACTTGGAGGGAGGGGGGTGAGGGGGATGGGAGAGCCTGGTGGTGGGTACTGGGGGCACCTATTGCGTGGAGCACTGGGTATGGGGAATGGGGAATGAATCTTGGAACACTGGGAAAAAAATTTAAGTAAGAATTAAAAAAACTTAAAAAAAAAAAGAAAATACAAAACTTATGTTTCAAGCAATGAAGTCTAGTTTATAGGAAAACCTGTATACCTACCACCAAGCTTTGCTAAATTTTAATTTGTCAAATTTGCTTCATATTTTAAAAAGATTTTATTTATTTATTTGAGAGACAGAACATGAGTGGGAGGAAGGAGCAGTGGGAGAGGAAGAGGCAAACTCTCCCCTGAGCAGGGAGCCTGATGCAAGACTTGATCCCAGGACCGTGGGATCATGACCTGAGCTGAAGGCAGATTCTTAACTGACTGAGCCACCCTTGTTAATTTAAAAAAAGAAATAAAACATTACAAATATATATTTAAAAAAAGAATACTCTTTACAAAGTCTAGAATGTAGGAGGTGGATTTGTTGGATGAATGAATGAATGAATGATGAATGAATGAGACAATCTAGATTTAGCCAGTTGGAATGGAGGTAAGTTAATGAATGAGATACATTTTGGAAGTGGAGTGGGCAGGTCTTGGCAAAATGTTTACAGTGGCAGACCTGGGTCTCCATAGGCAGAAGGGAAAGAATAGAAGTTGCTTTGTGATATCTAGTTTGTATGATTCTTGGTGGTGGTGTCCCCGTGGCCTCCGCTCTTTGACCTGCTGGTCTTTCTTTAAGGGCCTGGTTTAAGGACAGTAATAAGGGACCATAAGCCCCCTTTGATTCTACTATTCTGCCTTCAGTCTTCAAGGTTTGGGTCTTGCGATCAGAAATAAGAGGAGAATACTTTTGGAGAAACATGACCTGCTTGCTTTTAATGGGGTAGTATATCAAATGCATAGTTTATCGGCAGTTTCCTTTCAGCTGGGTGTACTCACTGTTTAGCCCGATTCCATTTCCTTTGGCTTTGGGATAATGCATATTTGCTGAGCACTCCTTTGGATAGGTTCTTTTGTCAGACTGTAAAACGCAGGTTTGTTTCTCATAGCAATACAGAGAATTAACTAGAATTCCCATTGTTTAACCAGTGATAAAGCTGAGGCTCAGAGTGATTAAGTTACTTGCCCAGGGTAGCAGAAGAGTATATTGAAGCTTAATCCTTTAGCACGTAAGGAACTTTAAATTCTAATATAGCACTCTGACATGATTACTTAAAAAAAAAAAAAAGAAATCAGTCTTTAAGACATATTCTTTTTTTTTTTTTTTAAAGATTTTATTTATTGGGTGCCTGGATGGCTCAGTGGGTTAAAGCCTCTGCCTTTGGCTCAGGTCATGATCTCAGGGTCCTGGGATCCAGGCCCTCATTGGGCTCTCTGCTCAGCGGGGAGCTTGCTTCCTCCTCTCTCTCTGCCTGCCTGTGATCTCTCTCTCTGTGTCAAATAAATAATAAATAAAATCTTTAAGAAAAAAGATTTTATTTATTTATTTGACTGAGACAGAGAGAGAAGGAGAGCGAGAGACACAGCAAGAGTGGGAACACAAGCAGGGGGAGTGGGAAAGGGGGAAGCAGGCCTCTTGCCAAGCAGGGAGCCCCATGTGGGGCTTGATCCCAGGACTCTGGGATCATGACCTGAGCTGGAGGCAGATGCTTAAGGACTGGGTCACCCAGGCACCCTAAGCCATAGTTATTCTTGAGAGTTTTTTGTTGTTATTTTCTCTCTACAAAAGCATGGAAGAAAGTACCCTGGACAAAGATTCAGATCATCAAGATTTTAGTCCTAGTTGTCCTGCTTCTGCTGCTAACTTGCTACCTCTGTGGCCTTAGAGCAGCAGTTCCTTGAACATTTTTGGCCTGTTTCTTATGGCATCTTCCTGAGGTTGTCTACTCCGTACCCAAAAGTTTTGACTAGATATAAGCTATGTCGCTTGTTCTGATATAAATTCTGGTAATGTGACGAAACTGTTTGAAATCAACTCTAGGTTGGAAGGCAAATCAAATATCACATGAAATAAACAGTCAGAAGATATCAGCATTTTCAAACCCATAAGGGTTTTGCAGTAATAGGATTATATCGTATGCTATTCATCTATGAAGGCTCTCTCTCTGTGTCTCTCTCATATGCTTTACACCATGAATTGTCAGGCTCACGTTGTTTTCTTTTCAAGGTTGTTTTTGAGTCATCTTAATGACCTGAATCTTTAGAAACACCAGATACTATGACATATAGTTGGAATTTGCTATTGGCCTTTAGTATTCAGAAGATATTTCCTTAAAATAATGGGCTTAGTCATTCAAAAGGAAGAAGGTTCTGTTAGGCATTCAAATTCATCGGTCACTGTCATTGTAATTCAGGGCAGTATATGAGGGTGTAATTTAGGTGGCTGGGCAGGTGAGTGGGTGGAGGTGTATGGTGAAGGGGAACAAATGAAATCATCCTAAATTGCACCTCGGAGTAGAAAATATTCTTTGCGAGCTTCCATTATTTTTCAGAGGGACACCATCATGCTTCAGTGGTACTGGCACTTACATAAGTAAGCCAGACTGAATGAGGGGAGATTTTTTTTTTAATCGAGTGTTTCAATTTCACCTTTCTATAGTCTATTGGTATGTTTGACAGTTACACGGTGGTCTTGGAATGAGTGTCTAGTAAGCTAGTGTCTGTGCCTTGGTGCCATCTCTTAGACTCTGGTTCAGGCATATCAGTCTCAGTGATTGATAATCTGTTTTGAAAGAACGGTGTTTGAGTTTGTGATTTTTTGTCTCATGGGTTTTGATTAGAAACAGCCTGTCTTTTCTCTCTTGCCCTCCCAGTCCCCCAGCTACTTGGATCTTGCAATATTTCATTGAGTGTTTCCAATTATTCAATGTTTTTTATGTCTTCAGTGCCCAGTAATGGCCAGTTCCTTTGGACCTCTGCACTCATTACTCCCAGTCTCTCCAGTCTTCTTTTCTAACTCATTGGTCTTTTGGTTTCGGTTAGAGGACTCTTGCATGATTCACAGCCTATGGTCAGTTTGCAGCCAGGAAATTGGCCTGCAGGTGTCATTTATGGAGACTTCACTGTTCTAAACACTTTGCTTGCATTTATCTTACTTTATTCATTGTAAGACTCTCCAGAATTGGGGAATGCAGAAGTACTTATTACTAACACCAGTTTAAATGTGAGAGAATTGGAGCTTTGAAAAGTACATAGCTTGCCAAAGGTCACACAGCTAGTATGTAGAAGAGTGGGAATTTCACTCCAAATCTCTGATTGCAAAGAGTCTGGGATAGAGCAGTGGTTCTCAGGCATGGAGTGCGACAGAATACCCTGGAGGGCTTGCTAAAACAGTTTCCTGGACCCTAGCCCCAGTTTTTGAATCAGCAGATTAGAGAAGGGGACCTAGAAATTTGCATTTCTAGCAAGTTCTCATGTGATACTGCTGTGGCTGGTCTAAGGACTGCACCGAGAACCATCGGTGTAGAGGTCGGAAATGGATTTCTACAGTCAGTCTGCCTGGATTCAAATGCTGGCTCCATTACTAAGGGCAAGAACTTGGGAAAATCTCTTGGTCTCAGTTACTTACTGTTCATCTCTACCTGCCTCATAGACTTGCAATGAGGATTACATGAAGTAAAGCATTTCAAAGGCTGAATAAAGTACCTGGAATCCAGAAGTCAATTTATAAAGTTACCTATTGTTTTCATTTTCTATTGTTCTCATATTATTCTCAGGACTCTGCTAGTGAGTCTCATGCTCTGAGACATCATATGTTTTGTTTTTGAAGGTCCATTATTTGCTTATCACATCCATGTTGTTTTCTATCAAATTTCAAGGTATTCTTTCTCTCCTTCAACAAGTATTGCCTTTAGCTCACATCTTTCTCCCTCCAACCAAAAATGTGGTATTTAGAAGTTTCCACATCCATGTGGATAGGATAAAGTTTTCAACCCTCTGGCTTTGCAATTTTCCACTTATCTTCATTTCTAGCTCTTCTCTGCTTCATCTACATCCTGGCATAAAGAAGCAGTAGAATCACTTAATTTCAGAACTCTCCTTCTAAAATAATTTCCTTGAAGACAGTGGCTTTGCCCAACAAGTCTTTGATCTTCTGCAGTGTCTCCCATGGTTAAAAGAACCCTAACAAATATTTGGTTACTGACTAAGTGAGGGAGCTGGAAGGCCTGAGGTTAGAAAGAATTTTGTCACCTGGGGCAGAGTCGTTCCCTGATATGGATTTTCTTTCCTCAGCGAAAGCCTTGAATTTGAATTAAAACTTTTTTTGAATACAGGTCTTTTCTGCTACATCCGCACACCCTTCAGGTCAACCAATTTCTTATTCAGTATTTTGATAACAATGCTGGTAATCAAAAGCTCTTTGCGTGCTCTTCTTTAGCTTGTTTTAGAATAAGGGTCTCCTTCCCATGTTTCTGGGTGCTGAATGGAATGCAGGGAGGGCTAGTGAATGCTTTGGAATCTTGTTTTTTAAAGAATCTCCATGACTTATTTTAAGAAGCTGCTATATCTGTGCCAGGGTCAGGCTGACAGGCACGGAGACATTATTTTTCTTTGGTAAGGATTGCATTTTTTTTTTTTTTTTTAGTTTAGAGGATGCCCTAGATGTATTCTGACAAGAGTAAGGCTCTAGTGGCTACATCTTTGATAGCAGTTATAGATGTCAGTGATTTCTCACTGAGTTCCATTGTGGGGTGAAGTTGCATCCCACTTCAGTCTAAGTAGGACATGACATTGAAGTAGGAGAGAAGGCCTGCATGCACAATGATCGAACACACCATCCTGGGTCAGTGTGGCCAGGAAGCAAGAGTGACTTTAAAAAAAATTTTAGAACATGTTTTCTTCCTGATGACAAAGGTATCATCATGTTCATGAT
Organism: Spilogale gracilis; assembly: GCA_004023965.1. Taxonomy (NCBI): domain Eukaryota; kingdom Metazoa; phylum Chordata; class Mammalia; order Carnivora; family Mephitidae; genus Spilogale; species Spilogale gracilis. The sequence goes on from PITA01003968.1 coordinate 29,610, forward strand.
AAAATATATAAAATTTTAATGAAGACTATAACAAAGTTAAACTTTGGGATTTATCTTACTAATCTTTTATTCTCTTTCTCCCTTTCTCTCTCAGTTTGCAAACAAAATTCAATAATAGGACATACAGCTTTTTCCTCACCTGCCAATTCAGAGTGTTTTTTTCATAATCTCTAAATGTTCTTTAGGAATCTAACTTAATAACTATATGGTATTCAATTGGGTGGATTTAACATACTATTTAAAATGTTCTCATTTTTTGGATATTTGTATTGTTTCTAAAATTATTGGTATTAATAAATGCTATATTCATCTCCCCCTACATTCTAAATTTTATGTACATTTATGGTAATTTCAGCAAAAGAACTACATAAAAGTGGAGTTTTACTGGATCATAGGGTATATTTGTGGTTTGCTGTTCCAGAAATCTCAAACTACATTTTTTATGCAAACCATTTTAATACTTAAGAGTCTATTGACTGATAGAAAACCTCAGTGAGCCAATATCCACTAAAGAAGAAGTCTTGGTGATTAAAAATATGCCCCATCAATCCTATATCTCTCAAACATAAGAAATACATCAAGCCAATAAAAATTAAACACAGGTTTCATCAAACCTCAGCAAACTGGTAATTTCCATTTTATGCATAATTCAGAGACTACAAAAAGAAAAATAAAGCTACCAAACCCATTTTATAGGTAAATACTACTTTGATATTAAAATTAGTTATGGTCAGTAAAAGAATAGACTAATCTCAGTTAAGATCATAAATGAGTAATTCCTAACAAAATACTAGTATATAAAACCCAGTATTTTTAAAGTATCCATAACCAAGAAGAATTTATTTTGGGAGTAAAGGATTAATATGTATCAATTTTTATATCAGTACTTCACCATATTCATATCTGAAGGAAATTAAGAGAAACAAGTGTTAACATTGCTCAGTATATGCAGTAAGTTTTTGCCTGAGTACTCTAGGCTAGATCTGCTGGAAGTCAGAACCTGGGGTACAGATTACAACGTTGACACTTTGAGAGGTACAAGTTTCACCAGTGACAGTGAAGGAGATAGATAATGTTAGGTGAGGAAAAATGTGAAGCAATTGTGTTGCTATACTGGCCACAGTTTCCAAACACCTTGCAAAGACATCAAGGCATATTTCCTCAGCTCATGGGAACTTTTCCAAAAGGTTTGCAAGAGGAAAGTACACTATAAAGCAGTCAGATAGGGGCAAAAGGAGGGGAAATTTATCAGTCTGGTTTCCTTCTGACTCTTGTTTCTCATTGCTCAAATTTCCTCCTATAGAGACCTAATACTCCCATATAGTTGGCAACAGAGCAACTGCTAAAGAAGGCAGATCCTAAACCCTGTTGTGTGGCATTTCATCCAAATTCAGAGGCAGAAAGGAGATGCAACGGGTTGGAGTGCCAAGCAAGAGAGAAAAGAAGGAGGTAGCTAAGGAAAACATAAAAGGCACACAAAAGAGTGTACATGCAGTACAATTAAAGGAAAGCATTGGATGTGATGTAACATTTATGATAAAAAAAGCCTTTTACTTATAAAGTAAACAGAAATTATATAACAATCAACGATACCTATCCAAAAGCTATGGTGATTTTCATATTGATAAAAGTTTAGAGATAGTTCCATTAAGTCATGCAAGACAAGGATGCCCACTTTCACTACTATCTATTCTACCTTTTACTGGAAATACTAGCCCTTACCACTTGAAAACACACCCCCCCAAAACTACCACAAAACCCCGAAATTAACCATATGATTACAAGGGAGAGAAGGATACACAATTTTTAGTGGGTGGCCATGTGCTCTTCTAAAACTGGTATGTGTGTTGGAGAGTAGGTACTTTACCAAAATGGAAATATATTAAATGGATACTGATCTATAATTAGTAATTTCTACCACATGTGTATGCAAAAACCTTAACAAAACCTATAGAAAATAATTAAAAATAACAAGAGGTAGTGTTTCCAGATAAAATAGTATGTAAAGATTTCACTAGGGTGGTAATATAAATCAGTGTAGCCACTATGGAAAACAGTATGAAAGTTCCTCAAAAAATGAAAAATAAAATTCCCATATGACTCAGCAATTTCACTTCTGAGTATATATCTAAAGTAAATGAAATCACTATGTTGGAGAGGTATCTGCATCCTTATGTTCACTGAAACAGTATTTATAATAACCAAGACATTTGGAGACAACCAAAGTGTCCATCAACAAATGAAACAAATGAAAGAATGAAGAAATATATATATATATATATATTTTTTTTTTCATTAGGTATAATGTCCTCAAGGTCCATCCATTTTGTCACAAATACAGATTTCCTTCTTTTTTATTATGGTTGAATCATATTCTATTATTACACATATATATTCACTCTTAACCATCCAAACTCCTAGAAACAGAGAATAGATTAGTGGTTGCCAGAGGCAGGGTGTGGGGGTGGAGGAAATGAGTGAAGGTGGTCAAAAGGTTCAAACTTCCAGCTATAAGATAAATAAGTTCTGGGCATATAATGTATAGCATGATGATGACTATAGTTAATAATATTGCATGGCATATTTGAATGGTGCTAAGAGAATGGATATTAAAAGTTCTCATCACAAGAAAAAGAATTTGTAACTGTGTGTAGTGATGTTAACTAAACTTATTGTGGTTGTAATTTCACAATATTTATATCTATATATCAAAGTATTATGTTGCATGCTTTAATTAATACAATGTTTATGTCAATTATATCTCAATAGCACTGGGAGTGAATTTCAGTAGTAAGTCCTATACCTACAGTAATCAATTAGAAATGTTTTGGATAAAGATATAAATTATAATAACAAAACTTCACAGTGCCTAGAGATAAATATAATCTCCAGAAGTTCAGTGTTCATATAGAGAAAATCACAAACGATCTCTGAAATACATAAAAGAAGATAGTAACAGATTTTTTAATAATGTTAATTCTCTGAAAATTAACCTATAAAGTTGATGGATTTCTAATTTTTTTCCAACATATTTTCCATAAAACTGGGGAAATTTATTCTAAAACTTACAGTTGAAGCAGATGTGTTAAGGATAGCCAAGACAAACCAGTCAGCAAATAGGAAAGTTAGCAAAGAGCATTAACAGGCAATTCATAAAGGACCAAATATATAAAAGATATTCTCAATCTTACTAGTAATCTGATAAGTCCAAATTATTTTTTATTTTAATTTTGATATAATTAACATACAGTGTTATAGTTTTAGGTGTATAATATAGTGATTCAACAATTCTGTACATCATCCAGTCTTCATCAAAGCAAGTGTACTCTTAATCTCCATCTCCTATTTAACCCATTCCCCCACCCCATAACCATCTCTTTGTTCTCTATAGTTAAGACTTTGTTTTTTTGATATGTCTATTTTTCCTTTATTTTTGTTTGTTTGTTTCTTAAAATCCACATATGGGTGAAATCATATGGCATTTATCTTTCTCTGACTGACTTATTTCACTTAGCATTATACTGTCTAGGTCCATCCATATTTTTGCAAATGGCAAGACTTTATTTTTTATGGCTGAGTAGTATTCCATTATATATATGCCACTTCTTCTTTATTCATTCATCTATCACTGGACACTTGGGTTGCTTCCATAATTTGGCTATTGTAATTAATGCTGCAATAAGCATAGGGGTGCATATATGTTTTGAATTTGTATTTTTATATTCTTTGGGTAAATACCCAGTAGTACAATTACTAGATCATATGGTCATTCTATTTTTAATTTTTTGAGGAATCTCCATACTGTTTTCCTCAGTAACTGCATCAGTTTGCATTCACACCAACAGTACATGAGGATTCTTATTTCACCGCATTCTCTCCAACACTTGTTGTATCTTATGTTTTTGATTTTAGCTATTCTGACAGGTGTGAAGTGGTATCTCATTGTAGTTTTATGATAAATCCAAATTTAAACAATGAAACACAAGTTGTCATTTTCTGTGCCTTGGATCAACAGAAGTTAAAAATAGTAGCAATGCCAAGGGTTGAAAAGGATGTGGGGACACTTGGATGGAATTAAACAGGATAAAAATGAAATAGATAGACACATTTTGTGCAGCACTGTGCCAACATCTAATAAACGTAAAGATGGTTCTACTTTAATATCTAGGAATACTACTTGCAGTCAATCTTCATTACTCATAGATTCCATATTTGCAAATTTGCCTATTTGCTAAAATTTATTTGTGACCCTCAAATCAATAGTCAATACTGTTTTCACAGTCATTGGCAGACATGTGCAGAAGAGCAAAAAAATTTGAGTCACGGTGGGCACAGTTCCAGCTAAGGTTGAACAAGATGATGCCTTCTTGTTTTAGTTCTCAAACTGTAAACAGGTGTCCATTTCATGGTCTACTTAGTGCCATGTCTTTTGATCTTTGTGCTTTTTTTGGTGATTTCACTGCTTAAAATGTCCCACATGTATAGTGCTGAAGTGCTGTCTGGTGTTCTCAAATTCAAGAAAGGTATGATGTGCTTTACAAAGAAAAGCATGCATTAGATAAACTTCATTCAGATATGTTATAATAAGTGCTATTGGCTGTGAGTTCAATGTTAATTAACCAACAATGTATATTGAAGAAGGTGTTTTAAAACCAAAACTAACATTAAACAGGTTGTTTATTGATTAGTTGACAAAAATGTTGACCAGAAGCTTGCAGGGACCTAACTCTGTATTTTCTCTAGGAGCAGTGGTTCAGTATCTGCTAATTCAGTGTTTGCAGTGACTTTATAGAACACGGCTACTGCAAGTTATAAGAATCAACTGCGTATATCGTAGAGAAACTCTCACACGTGCATAAGAAGATGCATATGAATATTATTTGCTTATAATGGTGAAAATGAGATACAATCCTAATGTTTCATGTAAGGAGTGGATGAATATATTGAATTTTATTCATACAATGAAATACTTGTGGGGCTAGCATTTTAGTGGAAAGACATGGAATAAAAAAGCCTATGTAAAGTAGATACTTTGTTAAAAGGTAGCAAATGCTATGGAGGAAAATTAGAAAGAAAATGGAGATAGTAAGTCTTTGTGTGTGGGTTGTGTGAAATTTTAAATAAGGTGGCTAGGGAATGCCTTCCTGCAAACGTGCAAATAATAATACTTTGATCTTCTCTTTCTACTCATAAGGTAGTGCTTTCTAGAATGTATTAAATAGTAATCATAATAGCAGATGTTCTAATTTTAATCCTTACTCAGAATCTGGTAAATTGCAGATGATGAATAAATGTTTACAAAATGAATGCCTCTGATGTTTCATCTTTAAAGATGATTTTGGCCGTTGTCCAATAATTCCATATTTTGTGTGGGTCTCATTGAGTATATTAATTGGAAGATTGGAAGAAATATTTTAGATATCCTGGCGTTCCTTCATTCTTACCCAAAGTTTTATGATTAACATTTTAATTTAAAGCCTTGTACCTGGCATGAATTAATGCTCAATAATTTTTTAACTTGAGAGGGTGAAGGGAGTACTATTTTTACTTTGATTTGTCATTTTCAAATAAGCAGATATTCGGCAACTAGGCTTTTTGTTTTGTTTGTTTTGTTTTGTTGCCCTAGGTTCTGCAAATGGTAGGAATGGGCTTAGCTAGTGTTTGTTCAACAACTATTATGTTCTAGGGACAGAGTGTAGTCATTTACATGAAATCATAACAGAACCCTGCAAAGTTATTATCATCTTTACAGAAAAGAAAACCATTTCAAAGAGGTTACACAAATCTCTCAGTGTCACACAACCTGAATCATAGCAGAGCTGACTTTCCAACCCAGTTGGCCTGACACCAAAACCTTTGCTCTTTTCTTCACATAATGGTACTGGTTCCCATAGTCAGAATCAGTGTGTTGGAACCACTTATTTATTTTTGTTTATGATTGCTTATGTTGCATTTTATACTCAGCATCTATATGCCAAAGCATATCAGCAGATAGGGGAAACCACTTAAAATACTTGGTGAGCTCCTATATCAGTTTTGTTCTTTTTTTCTTTTTGTAATGACTCAACAATTATAGAGTTTGTTTCTTATTCATATACAATGCAGAGTGGATGATCCTGATTGTCAGATGTTTTTTTCTCCAAACATTGATTCAAAGATTCTGTCTTTTTCCTTCTGTCTTGTCATTCTACCTGCAACCTGTGGTGTCCAAAGTTCCTAGGAACTATTTCCATTCCAGTTATCCAGAAGGGCAAAGGAACACATTGGATCTCAGGAGAGAGGTTTTCGTGACCTAGGTATGAAAATAGTACACATTCCGCTAACATTCCAGTGGTTAGAATCCAGTTGCATGGTCACAGCCAAGTGCAATCAACATAGGCTGGAAATGCGAGCAACTCTGTGATTTCAAAGAAATTAGTGGAAAAAAAAATCATCCTTGCCAATTTCTGATTCTGATCAGCTTCACAGAGATTCGATGGCTAGAGAAAATGAGTTTTCTTCAGAAGCTTCAACCCGGATCATTTCTAATGGAATGGGTTTAGTTCCTTTACAACTTTAGAAATCGCATTAGTTCATTGTCAAGTTTCTGATGTACTTTGTTTCCAGGGTTTCCTTTTAGAGGTTTGGTCTTTTTCTAGCTTGCTTGGGGAAAAGCTTGTCTCTAACCTCTGTGATAATACCTACTCCCCCTTCTGTATGGCCTTTTCTCTGCCTTTAGTTGTGGAGCTTGTTCTGCCAGACTTCAGGTCAATTTCAATAACTATCAAACAGGATGATTTGATAGTTACCTAATATTCACGGGATGAGGCAAGCTTAGGGTCCTCCTACTCCATCACTATCATCTCAACCTACATCAGTTCTTTTCAGTGCTTTACAAGAAGATATGACATACTCAGTATGATAAAGACATCTATGAAAAACACACCGATAACATATTCAGTGATGAAAGAGCAAAGAGTTTTCCCCTTGTGATCAGGAAAAAGACAAGGATGCCTACTTTTACCACTGATATTCAACATTGTACTGGAAGTTCTAGCCAGAACAATTAGAAGAGAAAAAGAAAAGTAAAAAGCATTGAAATTCTAAAGGAAGAAGTAAAATTATCTCTATTCGCAGATGAATGATCCTATATATAGATAATATCAAGAAACCCACAAAAAATTTATAGGACTAATAGAAAAATTTAGCAAAGTTGCAGCATACAAGATCAACCCACGAAAATTAGTTGTGTTTTTAATATGTTAACAATAAGCAATCTGAAAAGGAAATTAAGAACACAATTCCATTTACAGTAGTGCTCAAAAGGGTAAAATGCCTAGGAATAAATTGAACCAAAACTATAAAAGGTTTTTCATGCAAAACTACTAAACATTGCTAAAAGAAATTAAAGAAATGGAAATGAATGGAACAACATTCTGTGTTTATGGATTGGAAGACTTAATATTATTAAGATGTCAGTCCTATCCACAGTAACCTACATATTCAACTGCAACCATATCAATGGTCATTTTTTATTTTTTGGTAGAAATGGAAAAGCTGATCCTGAGCATGCTCTGAGGTATTAAAGGGCTACAAATTCTTTTTTTTAAAGGTCATTGTTAATTAAATATAGGTAATACCTGTCTAATTAGTCCTATTGGTTTACATGCTTCTTTTTTTTTAATTTAATTTAATTTTTTCAGTGTTCCAAGATTCATTGTTTATGCCCCACACCCAGTGCTCCATGAAGTATGTGCCCTCAGTACCCACCACCAGGCTCTTCCATCCCCTCACCCTCTTCCCTCCAAGACCCTCAGTTTGTTTCTGAGTCCAATGTCTCTCATGTTTCGTTTCTCTCCCTGAATTACCCTACTTTACATTTCCTTTCCTTCTCCTGCTGTCCTCTATATTACCCCTTATGCACCACAAGTAACTGAAACCATGTGATACTTGACTTTCTCTACTTGGCTTATTTCACTCAGCATAATCTCTCTCTCTCTCTCTCTCTCTCTCTCTCTCTCTCTTTTTTTTTTTTTTACAACTTTTAATAATTTATTTTGATTTTTCAGTGTTCCAAGATTCATTGTTTAGGCTACAGATTCTTAGCCATGATTCTAAAATCTCTAAAGTGCCCCAAACAAAAAGTTTTTCTGAACTCATTGGCAGTAAATTGGTTAGGCTTTTGAACTCACTTGGAAAAGTATAACCTGAAATGATTAGGTGGTGACTTACGGGTTTTATTTGTTACCTAGTGTAGATGGCAGAACCCATGTGTTTGATTACAGAGTGCTGCCTCAGACCCTTCTGGGGATGTTATCTAATATACAATTGATGATGTATGCCCTCTTCAGGTGTTACATATTATACTTTATATCCACTTTATTATTTTTGTAAATTCCAAAACTTCCTGATTTCCATAATGCATCTGACCCCAGGGATTTCAGATAAGGGATTGTGGACCAGTAGTCAGCACTTACGGCTGTGGATATGAAGGCACAGAGAGGGGAAGGAATTTTTTTCAAAAGTACGCCAACTAGGGTAATGGCAGAGTTGGGATGGAGACTCAGCATTTTTGGACTCCAGAGCCTACACTCTGAACTCTGTGTCTGCACTGTCTTCTTAGGTGGGCCGAAAGAAATCTTAATGGATCATTTTATGGATGAGCAACTGATAATGTTTCTTTTAAGCTACCTTCTGTGTGGGGGGCCTGAGTGGCTCAGTCAGTTAAGCATCTGACTCTTGGTTTCTGCTCAGGTCATGATCTCAAGGTCCTGGGATTAAGCCCTTCATTGGGCTCCCCACTCAGTAGGGAGTCTGCTTTGTCTTCCTCTCTCTGCCCCTCTCCCTGCTAGTACTCTCTCTTCCCCTAAAATAAATGGATAAATTTTTTAAAAAATTAAAAATAAACTAACTTCTGTGTATAACACTTTGCTTTATAGGCATCAGAAGAGTGGAATTGTTTCTTTACCAAAGTTACTCAAATTAAACCCTTTGTCCAGAAAAAAAAAAAAAAAAAAGCCCTCAGGATGATGGAGTAAGTTTCTAGGGATAGAGGTTTTTTGTCCATTTGGGGCAATTTCTCAAGTAGTGGTGAAAGATAATAGTTGCCTAAGGTTGTGGAGCTCCAAATGAAAGGAATTGGAATAAGATTCTGGTCCTTACTTTTTAACTCACCAAAATAAAATGATGGTGTGCACATGTACACATATACATATATGCACACACATGCATGCACACACACGCACACACACACAGGGCATACACATACTAATTGGAAGACCCCTGCCAAAATGTTAACAATGGTGAGCTTTGCGTGGCAAGAGTATATTTCTTTTTTTAAAGATTTTATTTATTTATTTGACAGAGAGAAACACAGCGAGAGAGGGAACACAAGCAGGGAGAGTGAGAGAGGGAGAAGCAGTCCTCCTGCCGAGCAGGCAGCCTGATGCAGGACTCGATCCTGGGTCTCCGGGATCATGATCTGAGCCGAAGGCAGTCGCTTAACCAACTGAGCCACCCAGGTGCCCCTGCAAGAGTATATTTGATTTGGGTTTTGATTATTAAAGCTCTCCAGATTTTTCACAATTGTCACATTTTACTTTTATGATTAGAAATATGATTTTAATATTTTTTATTACAAATGTTGTATATTGGGAGCAAGAAAGCAGGAAATGCCTTGTAAATAAGCACTACTTTCAGTAAATACTTCATGTGTTCAGTTGACAAATTACTTTCTTATCCCACTTGCTAATGGCCCATCAATACTGGAAAACTTAAAAGTAGAATATTTTTTTAACTATTTAGAATTATTTCATGTTTTCTCAGTGTTTTTCAATTTTTTAAAGCTATGCTGGTCCATTTTATTGCAATAACAAATTTTAAAAGGAATCAAAAGATTTTCAGGTTATAATGAATTGTTTGATAAAAATAAAGCAATACTTGGAGTGCTTGGATGGCTCAGCTAGTTAAGCAGCTGACTCTTGGTTTCCACTCAGGTCGTGATCTCAGGGGTCTTGAAATCTAGCTCCAAGTCAGGCTCTGGGCTCAGTGGGGAGCCTGCTTAAAGTGTCTTTCCCTCTGCCTCTTACCCCACCTGCGTATGTATGTACGTGTGCTCTCTCTCTCTCTCAAATAAATAGTAAAAAATAGATAAATAAATCTTAAAAAACAACACTTGTTGTAATGAACTTCTAGAAACATTAGAGAATTTAGGCAATTTTTTAAAGCTTACTAAAACCTAATTGTTTATATTTGGTTTTAGTAAGAGAGCAAAAACCTTCTTGTGTCAAACAAGATATTGTTATGACACTTATACATATGAAGAGTAAACAGTAATCCATCTATAAACCACAGGAAGCCTTTTTTTTTTATTGAACACTTAATTTGTGCTGAGATTATCAAGGAACTCTAATAAAGAGGCAGGTCTGATCTTGGATTTTAAAGTACGTAACTTCTAACCAGAAGTTTTAACCTTACTTAACCTTTCATCAAATCATCTTTATAATATTTTCCCTTAAAGGAAAGGTAAATAGCATCAGATATAGTATATTATTTTTTTCAAATATAATCTTTGGCCCTTGGTTTTCTCATATGTAGTTGGGGATCTATTTTATACCTATTTTACAGAGGTATCTCTAGTGGTGTGCTAGTAAATGTTTAACGAACAGTCTGCAAAAACGAAGGAAGAAAAGGGGAAGAAGAAATTTGATTTGTAGTGTTTTCTGTGCTTTGAATATTCCCACTGTTGCTGATATCAAGCTACTGTGGTAACATCAAAGTATCATTGTACAGTATTTCCTCCCTTACTATATGTAATAGATGTAAATAAACTTAAGAGTATAGATAATAGTAAAATATAGAAATATACTAAAATAGGAAGAAAAGAGTTTTGAGTATTTATTACTTTTGATTTAAATATAATTTAAAATTGATACAATTTAATTTTTTATTAAAAATGGCTGTGTTTAACAACCAGGTTGCAAAACTCCTGAAAATTTAACAGTTGGCTCTTGGAGCCACTGCAAGCCAGCTCCAGCATATCACTCACTCACTAAGTGTTAGGAAGATTAAAAGGAAATCATTAATTTTAAAACTGCCTAATTGTGCCTTGAAACATCTTAGATCCTCCATAAATCTTAATTTTCTCCTGTCTTACTTTATGTTTTATTAAACCCCATCCTCCTCTCTGGAGTCTCCGACAACATCTCTAGTTTTAACACCATCTCCAAAGATGGATTAGATTGATGCATTATTCAGAATATTCACGATTCGCTTTCTCTCAGTCCTCTGAGAGGTTAGATATGACGTCCTTATGTCTCCCTATAAACATTTGTTCCTGTTTACAAAACCTGCATGTCTGGAATTCTCTGGCCCCTTTTCCCTGGGTCAATAGTTATGCATTTTCCCTCACCCCAGGACCAACCAAGAGTGATCTTATCAGAGAATTAAACCTGTGGCTTTATTCAGCTTTGGATGAGAGTTCTGGAAGATGGTTCCATCCATATATTGGAAAAATATGCACTTCATTAATTTTGATGTAGTCATTTTTTGTTTTATTTATCTTTGACTATAAACCACATGATTAGGAGTCTGTGTGTATTAGAGCCCATATATTTTTCTTTCTAAATAGATTATGCTTTTAAAAATATAATAGCTAAAACATGCTCAGTATAAGAAAACATGAAGTAATACCGAAAAATATGAAGATGAAAAAATTACTTATAATTCCGCAACTCAGAGCCATTGTTATTTTTTAGTACATTTTTAATTTTTTCCTGTTTGTGTGAATTACATACTTGGGATCATACTACATATGAAGTTTAGTATTCAGCATGGATACCTGTCGAGTGCCATAATGAATCTAGAATATTCATACATTATCGATGAGCATTGTTGGAAACAAAATTTCATCAAGAGCATAAACTTATCTGTTTTCCTTTCCTCTGTAAACCGTCATAATGCCTTAATTTCGTGATTAAGTTATAAGGAATTAAACATATCAACTCCAAACAATATTATTACTTATATTAAGCTTCAGGGATGAGGTTTGAACGCGTACACACAAGTATACACACACACACACACACACACACACACACACACACACACAAAGTTTTGGACACAGGCAAATCTGGGTGCAAACTCCACCTATGTTACTGCCTGGCTGTGTAATTTTGGGCAAGTTACTTCAACTCTTTGTGGCCCCAAGTTTAATCACATGTATAATGAGAATGGTGTTAATACCTTCCTGGAAGGGCTGTTAACCATATTGAATGATGATAGAATGTATATAAATTCAGCCTTACAAATATATATATATATATATATATATATATATATATATAATGTATATATAAATAAATTATATGCATATAAAGCCATCCTCTATTGGGTGAATATGATATATTATTATATATTGGATATCAAGTGTTTAGAGTACAGTAAGTGCTTTATGACCAGTTGCTGCTGTTACTTTTTACTGACTGGCCCAGTCCTGCCAATGAAACCAAGATAAGAATGAGACACTTTATTGAATATGTGGTTTGCAAGTATTTTCTCCCATTCTACATATGTTGCCTTTTCATTTTGTTGATATTTTCCTTACTTTGATGTAGTCCCACTTGTTTATTTTTTTCATTCATTGCCTGTGCTATTAATGTCAATTCCAAAAGATTCATTGCTAAGACCAGTATTAAGGAGATTACTCTATATGTTTTCTTCTAGAAGTGTATGGTTTTAGGTTTTAGGTTCAAGTGTTTAATCTGTATTGAGTTGATTTTTGTGTATGGCATAAGGTAATTATCCAGTTTTACTCTTTTACATGTGAATAATACCATTTTTTGAAGAGACTATCCTTTCCTAAATTGTGTATTCTTGGCACCTTAGTTGAAAATTAATGGACCCTTTATTCATGGGTTTATATCTGGCCTTTTTTTCTGTTCCATTGGTTCATGTGTCTGTGTTTAGGACAAACCATACTTTTTGATTACTCTGGTTTTGTTATATTGTTTGAGAGCAGGAAGTATGATGCTTCTAGCACTGTTCATCTTTCTCAAGATTGATTTAGCTATCTGCAGTCTTTTCTGGTACCATGCTAATTTTAGGATTTTTTTTCTATTTTTGTGAAAAATGTCATTAGAATTTTTATAGGGCTCTCATTGAATCTGTAGACTACATTGAGTAGTATGAGCATTTTAACAAAATTATTTTTTCCATTCCATGAACACTGAATACTTTTCCTTTTATTTGTATCTTCAGTTTCTTTCATTAGTGTCTTACAGTTTTCAGTATACAGGTCTTTCCCTTCCTTGGTTAAATTTATTCTCAGGTATTTTAATCTTTTTGATACTTTTGTAGACGATTTTCTTAATTTCTTTTTTGACAGCTCATTCTTAGTATACAGAAACAACTGATTTTTGTGTGTTGATTTTATATCATGCAACTTTTTTGAATTTGTTTAGTAGTTCTAACAGTTTTTTTGTAGGAGTTTTTAGGATTTTCTATAAGATCATGTAATCTGCAAACAAAAATAATTTTACATGTTCCTACCTGATTTTTTTATTTTTATTTTTTGACTAATTGCTATAGCTAGACATTCCAGTACTATGTGGAGTAGAAGTGATGAGAGTGGGCATCCTTGTCTTGTTTCTGATCCTAGAGGAAAAGCTTTCAGCTTTTTATTGCTTATAATGCTAGCTGTGGGCTTCTCATATACAGCCTATATTATGTTGAAGTACATTCCTTCTATATCAAATGTGTTGAGAATTTTTATCATGAAAGGATGTTGAGTTTTGTTAAGTGGTCTTTCTGCATCTATTAACATGATAATATGATTTCTGTCCTTAATTTTATTAATGTAATATGTTACATTTTTTTATTTTTAGATGTTGAACCATCCATGCATCCCAGGAATAGACCTAACTTGAACATGATGTATGATCCTTTTAATGTATTATTTGTCACTGTTTGCTGATATTTTGTTGAAGATTTTTACATCAATATTTTTGTCCAGTTTTGGTGTTAATGTAATGTTGGACTTATAAAATGAATTTGGGAGCGTTACCTCTTCAGGTTTTTGGAAGAATAGGAGAAGAGTTTGTTTCGATTCTTCCTTAAATGTTCGGTAAAATTTAACACTGGAGCTATGTGGTCCTAGATTGTCTTCATCGAGGACCTCATGATAACTGATACACTTTCCTTACTAGTAAATAATCTGTTCAGATTTTCTATTTTTTCATGATTCAATCTTGATAAGTTGTTTCTTGGAATTTATCCATTTCTTCTAGGTTATCTAATTTGTTGCCTTATAATTGTCATAATATTTTCTTATGGTCCTTAGTATATCTGTGTTATCAGTTATCTTTCATTTCTGATTCTATTTACTTGTATCTCACTTGATTCATTTTCACTGTGATCTTTGTTATTTCCTTCTTCCTAGTAACTTTAGTCTTGTTTAGTTCTTCCCCTTCAGTGTAGGCATTTATCACTGTAAACTTCCATTTTAGAACTGCTTTTATTGCATCCCATAAGTTTTGGTATATTGTGTTTCCATTTTTATTGTCTGAAGATATTATTTGATTTCCCTTTTGGTTTCTCTTTTTGATCCATTCCTTGTTCAGGAGCATGTTGCTTAACTTCTACATATTTGCGAATTTTCAAGTTTTCCTTTTGTAATTGATGTCTAGTTTTATACACTGTGATCCAAAAATATGCTTGATATGATTTCAATCTTCTTACTTTTGTTAAAGCTTGCCTTGTGACCTAACATACGATCTATCCTTGAGACTGTTTCATGTATGCATAAGAATATATATTTTTGCTGTTGGATGGAATATTCTATAAATATCTGTTAAATCCATCTGGTCTAGCAGGTAGTTTTAAGTCCATTTTTTAAATAAGTTTTCTGCCTGGATGATTTATCCATTGTGAAAGTAGCATATTGAAGTTCACTACTATTATAGTGTTACTGTTACTTTCTGTATTCAGATCTATTAATATTTGCTCTATATATTTAATTGCTCTGGTATTGGATGTGTATATTTGTAGAATTATTAAATCTTTTTAGTGCATTGACTTCTTTGTCATATAGTGACCTTCTTTGTCCCTTATTACAGTTTTTTTCAAAGATTTTATTTATTTATTTGACAGAGAGAAACACAGGTAGAGAGGGAAATCAACCAGGGGGAGCGAGAGAGGCAGAAGCAGGCTTCCTGCCACACAGGGAGCCTGATGCAGGGCTTGATCCCTGTTCTCCGGGATCATGACCTGAGCCAAAGGCAGTCACTTAACCAACTGAGCCACCCAAACGCCCCTCTTATTATAGTTTTTGGCTTAAAATCTACTTAGTTTAATAGAAGTATAGCTGCTCCAACTTTCTTTTGGTTTTTACTTGTGTTGGAATATGTTTTTCTATCTCTTTACTTATAGTCTACATGTGTCAAAGCTGAAGTGAGTCTTTTATAGGCAGCATATGGTTTGGTCTTGTTTTTTGTTTGTTTGTTTGTTTGTTTGTTTTAATCCATTCAACCACTCTGTGTCTTTTGACTGAGCAGTTTAGTCCACTTACATTTCAAGTAATTATTGATAGGTATGGATCTACTGTTGCCCTTTTGTTAATTGTTTTCTGGCTGTTTTGTAATTCCTTTCTTGCTCGCTCTCTCTCTCTCTTCCCTTGTTGATTGATGATTTTCTATGGTAATATAATTTGATTTCTTTCTCTTTATATTTTGTGTATCTACTATAGGTTATTTGCTTTTAGTTTCCTTGAAGCTTACAAAAGCTTACAGTCTGTTTTAAGCAGATGACAACTTAACTTCAAACACATACAAAAGCTCTACATTTTTACACACCCTCCCTTTTATGTTTTTGATGTCATAGTTTATACCTTTTTCTGTTGTGTAGCCACTGACAGATTATTGTAGTTGTAATTATGTTTTAATAGTTTTGTCTTTTAACCTTAATACTAGTTATAAGTGATTCACCTACCACCGTTGCCATATTAGGGTATTATGACATAAACTATATATTTACCTTTACTAGTGAGTTTTATACTTTCATATGTTTTCCTGTTACTACTTAGTATCCTTTCATTTCACCTTGAAGAACTCCCTTCAAGTTTCTTCTAAGGCCAGCCTCAGCTTTTGTCTTGGAAACTTTTGAACTCCCAATTCTGAAAGAAAGCTTTACTTGGTTAGTGTATTCTAGGTTAGTAGTGGTAGTTGGTTTTGTTTTGTTTTTTCCCTCTCAGCACTTTGAATGTATCATCCTATTACTTTTTGTCCAGTAAGATTTCTGCTGAAAAAATCTCCTAATTTTATTATAAGAGTTCCCTTATACATAACGAGTTGCTTTTCTCTTGCTTACCTATAAGGGAGGGATTGAGAGCTGAGTGTTTTTGTCTACTCACTCTGTGCTAAGCCAGAGGTAATAGTCACTGGGAGTGCCTATGTGCAGAACCACCTCTTTCTTTTACATGGTGGGGCTTATGAATTCTGAGCCCCATCATCTCCCAGAGCTAGGCAATTTGGGAGTCAGTTCCTCAGTGACAGCCATAACAGGGTGCTACATGTGTGGACAAGTTACTTCCAGGGAAAAGCTGGCCATTTGGTTTTATAGTTGGAGTAAATGAGGAGGGACAGCAGGCAATTTGCTCTGTCAGGTTCCGAGGAGGATACCAGTCTTCACCCACATTCAAGCTACTTAGAAGCCAGAACATTAGGCAGCAACTAGGAAAGCATGTAGTCAAACCGCTTTAAGGGAGAGACTAGGAGATGTACAGTTTTGCCTGCTCCTTCTACACTGAGCCTAGAGGGGATAGCAACAGGGAGTGCTCGTGTGTCCCCTGAAGAGCTGCTTCTTTGTTTGCTATTGTCCTGTGGGACTTGTGAATTCAAACCCCATTGGCTCTCAGACCTAGGTGTTGTTGGGATCTGCCCTTGAAGTAGCAGTCTTATAAGTTGTGGCACTACATGTATGGTCTAAACCCTTTGCTCCTCATGGAGAAGCTAGGAGGTAGGAGGTCCTTATCAAATGTAAGGCGTTGCTGGTAGATGGTTTATGTTGAGAAGGTGTCTCAGCCTCTTCTACTCATTTCAATGTGGATATTTTCTCAGTCACCCAGTGTGTAAGAGTCATTCAACTAGTTTCTGGATTTCTCTCAGAGAGTATTGATCCATATGTGGCTGTATATTAATTTACTACATTTGTGGGAGGAAGGAAGGTCAGGAGCCTCACATGTCATCATCTTGGTTAGCCCTTATTTCCTTCACCAAAAATTAGTGACAAGTAAACATATTTGCCATTTCCCCTGCTTCTGATTTCTCTTTTTACCACCTGATTTTAGTCAGTAATGTCTTTCCTACTGATCAACTTTGTATTATCAAATAAGACTATAATTTTTGTTATTTGATTTGTCAGCTTTAAGTGATACAGTTTTCTTGTCAGATATTATATATAGGAAATAGAAATCTTACTTAGCTCCTAACCTTCCTCATTTCCTCATTTGATAAGGGCAAATACCCCAAATATGAAGAATTCATACAACTCAATAGCAAAAAATACAAACAGTTCAATTTAAAAATGGGTAGAAGATCTAGAGAGACATTTTTACAAAAAAGACTAATAGATGGTCAACAAGTATAAGATGCTCTATATCATTAATCATCAGGGTAATGCAAAGCAAAACCATAATGATATATCACTTCACACTTGTTACAATGGCCATTATAAGAAAGACAAGAAATAACAAGTGTTGGAAAGGATGTGAAAAAGGTGAACCCTCATGCGCCTTTGGTGGCAATGTAAACTGGTGCAAGCACTATGGAAAATGGTGTGAATATTCCTCAAAAAATTAAAAATGGAACTGCCATATCATCCAACAGTTACACTTCTGGATATTCATCCAAAGAAAATGAAAACACTAACTTAAAAAGATACAGCCCTTGTTCATTGAAACATTATGTGTAATAGCTGAGATATGGAAATAATGTTAAGTGTCCATTAATGGATGAATAAAGAAATTGTGATATGTACATACAATAAAATTTTATTGAGCCATAAAAAAGAATGAAGTCTTGTTGTTTGCAACAAAATGGGTGGACTTCAAAGGCATTATGCTAAGTGAAATAAGTCAGAGAAAGTTAAACAATGTGTGATGTCTCATATGTGTTGTCTAAAAATACATAAAAATCAAGCTCATAGTTCAGAGAACAGATTGGTGGTTGCAAGGGCAGGGGAGTGGAGGAATGGAAGAAAATGGCTAACATTTTTTTTTTTAGTTTAAATAAGTTGAATTAAAAAATGAAAATAAAATGTGATAATTTGGGATATGTCTCTATATTGACTATTTTTATATAAATTTCCTGGTGAATTTAGCACCCTTTCAATAAATATGTTTAAAAGTTTTATTACAGGTGGGGCGCCTGGGTGGCTTAGTTGGTTAAGCAACTGCCTTCGGCTCAGGTCATGATCCCGAAGACCCGGGATCAAGTCCCACATCGGGCTCCCTGCTCAGCGGGAAGCCTGCTTCTCCCTCTCTCACTCCCGCCGCTTGTGTTCCCTCTCTGGCTGTGTTTCTCTCTGTCAAATAAATAAAAATCTTAAAAAAAAAAAGTTTTATTACAGGTAATGTTTTTGTTATATTTAATTTGTTGTTCTGTTTTGTTGTACAGTTTTTGTTTAGTTTTAGTTTTGGGGAGCTCTGATTATTCATAGGTTGGATTTTTGTTTTTCTTCTGTTTTTCTTTTTGTTTTTTAAGAGAGAGGGTGCAAGTGAGTGGGGATGCAGGGAGAGGCAGAAGGAGAGGAAGAGAGAGAATCCCCAGCAGGCTCCATGCTGGGCATGATGATACAGGGCTTGATCTCAGGACTCTCAGATCATGACCTGAGCCAAAATCGAGAGTCAGATGTTTAACTGACTCAGGCACCCAGGTGCCTGTTTTTCTCATATGTTTCATTGTCTAATCCCTAATCATTTATGTGCCTGTTTTTGGCTTATTGTTTTCTCACTCCTAGTCTACATGTCCATTATTGTATTATCTTTGATGTCTATTTTTCTACTATTCTTTGAAGTTTCATGTTTACGTCTGATCTTTTTTTTCTTTTCACTTGTTTCCTAGATTCTGCTAATTCCTTTCTTCTTTTCTTAATTTTCTATCTCTTTTCTGAGTTCTTATATTACTGCTCTATGGTCTTCCTTAATAAAAGGAATTGTTTCATTAAATTTTAGAAATTTGTGGTAAATTTTTTATTACAATTTTCATGTATACATGAAATTTTCTAATATCTATTTTTGTCTATATGTAAATTTTCCCCTCCCCTTTTGCACATTTTTCTTACATTTCTTTTGTATCAGGTCTTTGCCAATTCACTTTTTATTGCTCTTCAGTGAGCAAGTTGAATTTCCCTGAACTAGGGACCAGGGACTCATAGTAATAGTAAGTTTCTCTTTGAGGTGGTAAGGGTCTAGGGTAAACTTAAAAGCATCCCAGCCCAAAGATTCCTTACTTTTTTGCAGTTACACAGACAAGACTTATCCTAGTGTTTCTTGTGTAATCCCCTCTCATCTTCTCTGAACCAAACTTAGTACAGAAGGGCTTCTGTTACCAGTTATGCTTACTCAACCCACACCTATCATGGCAAAATAGAGATACACTTTTTGCACTGCAGGTAAAGCCCTTACCTTTAAGTGAGTGCTACTGATCTTTTCTGGAATCTGTCAGTTTTGAGTTTTCTTATCTTTTTATTCATACATTCCCCTTCAAGGCAGCTTCTGCTTCTGCTCAGATGCTTTTGGCAGCCCTTTTATGAGTTTTGAGGCTCTATGGATTAAATATGTTTCTTGTTCTCACTAAAAATGGCATTTGGAAATTTTCTTTATATTCCCTTTATTACTTTTATATGATTTCTATTCATAAAAGAGTAAAAATTCTGACTTATGCAGCCATTATCATATCAGAAGTTCTGAATGTGATTTGTGCAAAAACAAACAAAAAACCCCACAAACACACAGAACACAAAAACAAAATAAAATAAAGCAAAACAAAATTAGAGGCTCACATTCTTGAACTGAACACTTACTGTCCTAGCCTTAAAATTACTCCTGAATTTTCTTAATGCATAAAGGGAAATTCATAGCCCTCCACCAATCCATACATATGCCTCACAGACCTCAAACCTTCCAAAATCCCATTCCAGTTGGTGTTTCCTGGAATTCTCCAAACAATGAACTTCTCCAAATCTTTTTACTTCCATTGCAAACATTTCATCCTCCATTTTGCCTAGGTTGATATCAGATTGAACTCCTAAGGTCCCACTTTCCCTGGATCCCTCTCAAGCAGAGTATATTTTTCAAAGCCATACTATCAAACTATGCTGTCTTCTTTCCTTAATCCTGGTCATTCTTTTTCAATCATTGAGGACCAGTCTCAGTTTTCCTCAGCTTTGTACCTTCTGTTATTGTCCTAGAAAACTTGACATTTTTTATTTTGACATACTTGAATATCCCCAAAAGAACTGAGACCTTCCATCTCTAATTATCTTTTGCTCTCCTCTACTCCATCTATCCTATCTGGTTTTGTTTGTTTGTTTGTTTGTTTTGTTTTGTTTTGTTTTACTTTGGTCATCAATACAAAGTGCCCACTGCCAATATTGCTAATTCAATCATCCCACTTTCAGCTCACTCAATTATCTCAGCATAATGATTCTGAGGCCTCATTGAGATGTCTAATCTATTATTTCCTCCAGTTTTTGAAATCAGCCTCCTCTTGTTTCATTTCTATTTACCCCAGATTATAGTCCATTAGCCTTCATTTAATCTCTCTTATGTAAATACCTTCAGCTTCCTTGCCCTACTCTCCATCATTGCAACTGAACTAAGCCCAACTGCACCAAACCATATGCCCACATCCAAAGAGCTCACTGGGGGCCTCTGGAAAAATTATACATGAGAAAAGATGCTATTAATGTCAATTCATGAGCTTGACATGAATTGTTTCCTTGACATTGCCAAAGTATCTTATTTAGATTACTGACATTTTTCTTTATCACTAAACTTATTTCGTATCTCCTTCATCCTCCTAAAATCTCTAAATTCCTTCACCCCAACTTTTGTTAAATGTTGTCTTTCTGTTCACAGAAGAAATAGAAGCCATCAGGTGGGAAATTTCCTGCTTCCCACCATCAGGTCCACAAACTTAACTGCATTTCCTTCCTTTCTGCTCAAGAGAAGAAGCATCCCTTTTCTAATTGGCAGCTAGTGCCTCTCAGATTCTCCAGACATCATCCTTTCTTATATTCCCATGGCCTTACTTTACTAGGTATTCCTCAGGGATCCTGCAATTTTAATCTCTATTCTCTAATTGGCTTTTCCTTAGCAGCCTGCCTCCATGACATTGGTATACTTTATCTTTAAAATACTTTCCCTTAATATTACATCTCTCTATGACATTTTACAACAGACTTCTCAAAATACCTTAGTATATACATAATGCTTCTTTCACTTCCTTACCTCCCATTCACTTTTTGATTTATCCCAATCTAGATTTGCAGCTGTTACTCTATTTAAACTGGTCTTGTTAAAGTCAACAATGGTTTTCCTAAATCTAAATGGTCATGTTTAGGTCCTTATCTTCAATGACTTCACAGAAGCATTTAACATAGTTTATCACTAGGGATTAAGGGATGAGTACTGGGTGATGTATGGAATTTTTGAATCACCATATTGTACACCTGAAACTAATGTAATATTGTATATTAACTAACTAGACACATTAACTAACTGGAAATAAAATAAAAGCTTAAAAAGCCCATATATATATATACACATATATATCTTTACATATATATATAGAGAGAGATTGCCTCAATAAGAAAAAAAATAACATAGTTCTATCAAACATAACTCTTGATTTCCATCTCTGGTTCCCATATTTCTTTCTTTCCCAGTGCCTCCCTTTTCAGAAAAGGATGCATACCTCCAAATATGTAGTTGGTCACATCATGAATATAGACAGGTGTCATTTTGTCATTTAAAAAATATTTTATTTATTTATTTGACACAGAGAGAGATCACAAGTATGCAGAGAGAGAGAGGAAGAAGCAGGCTCCTTGCTGAGCAGAGAGCCCGATGTGGGCCTCGATCCCAGGACCCTGAGATTATGACCTGAGCTGAAGGCAGAGGCTTTAATTCACTGAGCCCTTCAGCGCCCCATTTTGTCATCTTCTTAATCTTCTATTCAATATTCCAGTTTGCATAGGACCTGTCAGTTTTTCTCCTAAGGTAATTCTAAACCTACCCATCTCTTTCCTCCTTTGCCACTGCTTCAGGTCAAGTTTCTGGCGTTTTCTGACTTCACAACTGTAATGACCATCTAGCTGTTCTTACTTCCATTTTTGCTGTTCCCTAATCCATTCTTCACACTGCTCCAGAGTGACCCTTTATTAAATTACATGGGTCATGTCATTTATCACTACATTTAAAATTTCAAATCTTCACTGTGGTCTACAAGGTGTGTTCTGACCCTTGATGGCCTCTTGGTCCCATTTTCCTCCTGTTGTCAGTGTCTCAACCACATTGACTAAGTTCAAATACAGACAAGCTTGGAGACTTTGAATATACTGGATTGTTTCTCTATCAGCTCTTTCCTTAGCTGATTCTTACTCATCCATCAGATTCAACTTAAATGCTCTTATCTCAGAAAATCCTTCTCTGACACCAAAAAGTATCCCTCTTATAAATAATATCACATCACACTGTTTATCCTTTCTTCATGGTCTGTGCCCAAGTATGTAGGTATATATTTATACACTTATTTATTAATGTCAGTCTTTTCCATGATGGTGGAGTCCAGTTCAGTCTTAGTCTCTTAATCACCAGCTCTTAGCACAGAACATGACACAAAGCAGGAGCTCAGTTGATGATGTTCACTAGATGTTTGGGAGGGGATCTAGGCTAGATCTTGCTTTGAGACAGAGTTATTTGGTGACCTAATCTTCATATCTTGTATATCTAGATTGCCCTTCAGCATTCTGTCTGTGACTTTGAAACCAAACTATCTTATTTTACGGTAATGAGGCCTTTCAAATTATCAGCATGTATTATACTTCTCTGCACTATTGACCTTTAGTTCTAAGACCTCCTATACTCCTGTTCAAACCCGTTAACTTAAATGTGAAGTCTCTCTGATATTCACAGCCATATCATTCAGCAAGTCTCTTAAACCTTCTTGTATTCTGACTACTATGTCCATTTACAGTGTTGCCTTATTATAGTAGCTGCAGCTATATCTGATCAGTGCTCACTTGTATCACAGTAACAAACTAGAAGTAGAAAAAAGAAGTAGCACTGTGAAAGGCAATGAACTTCAAGATGTAAGAACCCAGGGGATTTTCCCCCCTCTTGGATTAGGAGAAAGTACATTATATCTCTAATCTAAGTCTCCTTTACACAGGTAAGGAAATTGAAGGCCAGAGAGGTAAAGTAATTTCTCTAATGTCACACAGTTTCATGGTCCCTTTGTCCACTGCATTTATGTCACTAGCCAAAATATGTGAATGCTAACTTTAGATCAATTTTCTTGGAGTTTTTTCTGAGTAGTAAAAAAGTTAGAGCAAAATGAAGTTAGGGATGAAATGGGAATGGGGACAAAAATAGTCTCTGTGGTTAGAGGGAGATACTCAAGTTCTTCATCTCTCAGAGTTGAAGAGGACCTCAGAAGTCATACATGCCATAAACACTGGGGCAGTTCCTACAAACACAGTTGCTATACTCATGGGTATGATATGCAACACTGAGGTAATTAGGGGTAGAGTATACTCTCTGACTATAATGCCTTTGCAGAAGAGTGCTGTTGGTTAAGATAAGGTTACTTTTCTACTGAGGCGACTTCAGTTCCTCCTTGACCTTTTAATTAAATTGGTCCATCAATTTCTCCTTAACTGAAATGATTTTCATTTCCTTTCCTGAGATATTTTTTTCACTACTCATATGCTGAGGATTTTGTTCAGTGGTATGTGGGTTTCAGGAGCATATCGCAAAAGATCCTATCAGTCTGTTTGGTAGAACAAGTTTCATTGGCTGTACTTTCTGCCATGACTAAAACTGCTGTGAAATTTATGAGGAATGAGTAAGTGTAAGTCGCCTTTGCTAAAATATCAGGTAGTGATATTTCCTTTATAAAGTATTGGCCTATGCGTTGATTGGAAATATTTCTAACCAACACCCTTAGTTTCCTGAGTATGAGCTCATTCTTTCTCACCTCACATCTGTTCATCTGCCTTACCTCACCTTGTGAGAAAGGCAAAGGCACAAGAGAGGAAGTAGGAAGTTTGAAAACCTGTTTCTTAAAATTTTATGATTATAGGAGACAGGTTTGAAAGTAAGTTCTTTGATAACTAAAGGAAATAGGTGAACTGAAGGATGGCAACTCTGCTCCTTAAGTTCTGATAAGTGAGGACCCAAAGAGATCTACATATAATTGACAACTTTAAATTTAGTCTGTCTCAATTGAAAACAATAAAGGAGCTAATATTCCTTGAGTACTTATTGCCTGCCAGGCACTGTACTGTGTTTAATAGGACTGCCATATTGCTTGATACCAGGGGCCACCATTCACAATACACTCTGTAAATTGTACTGCTGAAAGTTGAGTGATGAGATATCCTTAGGTCTATTATCACAATTACTACAACTGCCCCATAAGTAACCACATCAATAAATAAATTCTTTAGTGGCTGCTGCTGCTGCTGCTGCTTCTGCTTCTGCTGATGATTCTTCTTCTTCTTCTTCTTCTTCTTCTTCTTCTTCTTCTTCTTCTTCTTATTCCTTCAGTCTTCAGTCTTTATCTTCTTCTTTTCTTCTTCTTCTTCTTCTTCTTCTTCTTCTTCTTCTTATTCTTATTCTTATTCTTATTCTTATTCTTATTCTTATTCTTATTCATTTCTTTTGGGAGCCACAGCAGGGGATTAGAAGAAAGGATGAGGTCAAGTTACACATTCCTTGACTTCTTACCACAAGGTACTTCTGGGCTGGCTGTGTCCCTAATTTGAGCATGCATTTGTTCCCTGTAGGGATTCTGACTAATACAGGATAGATTTCAAGATAAAGTCTAACTAGAAAGTTAAGGTCCTTTCCAATACCTCTTGCTAACACCCATTGAAAAGTACCAATACTTTTAACACGACTATCTGTTGAGTTAAGTGGAGTCACTAGCAAGAACATCCAAGGTGGTGCATGTTAATCTCCACAGAACATTTACAATAACACTTGCAGCCAAGAGGACTTACCCTGCATGAGCATCTTGTAGATAGTACTCAAGTGATTGTTGATTAAGAGACACTAGAATAGTACTTCCTGTAAAAAGGGTCTTTTTGCTACCAGAAGCTTGTCAGGCAACCAGTGCTATTAGTTATTCAGTAGCACTAAGGTTTTACATCTCTAGGAGTTCAGTTAAAGATTAAAACAAAACAAAACCCTATCAGTAGTACACATTTTTTACAGAATGGCTAATTAGTTTAAGAATTTTCCAACAAGATACCTAGGCAGAAGAGAATGGGACCCAAAAAGGGTCAATTTTGATAAAGGGATGGAGAATGTGCAGAGCAGCATTTGGAGCTTTGCCAAGAGGGCAGGTTTGTGCAGGTGGTTTGGTACTGTGAGAAAATCCTGGGAGGTCAAGGGCATTACCTGGCAGGAGATATGAGGTCACAAAAAAGGGACAGAAATGAGACATGGACAAGGCTAAATTCTCTACGTACCTTACAGCTTTTTCTCTTGCAGGTCTTGGATGATGTCATTGTAGATCTCTGGCAAAGCATCTTTCTGGCTTAGAATTTAGTCCTTCTACCTCATCATAAAAAGTCATCTGATTTCCTATTTATTTTCCATCTGAAGAGAAATTCAAAGCAGATTATCATGAGTCCATAAAATGGAGGGGATTTCACTGAATGAGATTACAAGAACAGGAGATTGGCAAGCTTTTTGAGGGGGCACCCCCATTCTTTAGTTGTTTACCCCTTAACCTAGGCCCATGGTTGTGGTAGGAGCCAACACAAAACTACTGGAGACTCTGTCAGTGCCATCTTTGTCCCACCTTCCACAGCCTTGGTTTTAATAGGAATATTTTAGATGGAATGGAAGGAGAGAGGTGATGTGCAGTGGAGTAGAAAGGGCCATGAAATGAAGGCCAGTTATTAAGAACAAGCTCTGGGGGCACCTGGGTGGCTCAGTCATTGAGCATCTGCCTTCAGCTCAGGTCATGATCCTGGAGTCCTGGGATCGAGCCCCGCATCAGGCTCCCTGCTTGGTGGGAAGCCTGCTTCTCCCTCTCTCACTCCCCCTGCTTGTGTTCCCTCTCTAGTTGTGTTTCTGTCAAATAAATAAAATCTTAAAAAAAAAAAAGAACAAGCTCTGATATCAGAGTCTGGTATTTACTAATCATGTGTCTTTGGCTAAATTACAGTACCTGATTGAGCTTCGTTTGTTTCATCTTTAATTAAAATGATGATGATGGTGATGGTGATACATACCTCAAGGTGTGCTGTGAGAATTAAATTAATTCAGATAAAGTCCTGGCACACACTAAGCGCTCACTCTTTATTAGCCTTCATGGTTGTTGTTGCTAGTATGCAGAAAGAGCAAGAAGGAGCATTATTAACAGTTGGTGAGAGGTTACTAGAAAAACCTTATCCACTCAAGTTTGGCTGGAACTGATCCAGATTGTGTAACTCAGAGGCATATTTTTGGGTCCCCTTCATCATTCATCCACCCATGCAACAAGTATATTTCGAGTGTTTACAGCATGAAAACTGCTGAAAGAGCTGCTGGATCTATAATAGAGAACAATCATAGTCTCTGGCTCAGCTCACCTGAGAGTGGAGGAGACAGGTTGGTGAGTAGATAGTTATAGTACAGGAGGGCATGTCCTACATCAACATGTCAACCAACATGTCAACATGTTCATTGTCTATGGAGAAGAATGAGAGGAGGAGGGAGATAGGAAATTTAAGTTGGTTTTAAATTCTGTCAAGGTTGGCTTCCTGCTGATGCTGAGCAATGACAGTGCATTGAACAACAGACTCAAGATCCGTTACTTTACTAATTGAGGTTGGTGCTCTAAAACTCCATGAGGTCAGAGACTATCTTTCTTACTTAATTCTCAGTCAACACCTGCATCAGTCAGTCAACAGACTGACACAATGATGATATAAAGGAACAGAGAGACCTAGATGGTAGGAAAAGTCATTCAAATCTTAGTCTCTACTAGGATTGCTGGTCCCTGGTGGGCTTCGTGTTTGTACTAAGGTGAAATCTATGCTTCTCATCAGGCACAAGTGAATGAAGAGTGAGTAAATGCAGCCATCAACTCATTGGTGTCTTCCAGAACATAGCAAATCTGTTTATAGTATGTGAGGACAAGTTGGATGCTAGTGATTGGTAAAGAAATGAGAGGGTGGCAAGATGTATGACATATAAGTCTGGCTGAACTTAAAAATCTTAACCATCCCAGAGGTGGAAGGAATCTTCTGTTTCCTTAAGGCTCATTTGATGGGCAGTAGAAATCAGAATGACTTTCTTTGCAGCCGTCATTTGGAAGGGGCACCCCCATTCTCTGTAGCTCTGCTTTCCCTCAGCTACTGCCAGGATTGGCTATCTCCAGTGGACTGCATCCAGAGCCTCGTTACTCTGTCAGTACCCAAAGCCAAGTTTCGATGCTGGGGCAGCCAGCTGCTGCTCATTCTCTTCATTTTCCACATTCTGACATGGCCGTCAGGGAAACAAAAGCTTCTCAAATGATAGCTTCCTCTGGCTCTGTGTTTCAATCTGGCCTGGGGTGAGTGTGGACAGCCAAGTAATCACTCCAGGATGTTTGCCTTAACAAGCATGGCCAAATGCAGACATGGACAGGACCCAACTTTTGTATCCTCATAGTGATCACACATCAGGCACACTTGCTTGGACACAGCTTCAGGTCTTGAGGTGGGCTTTGGAATGCTTGCTGTGGACAGTCACTGCTAGGTTGCTGTTGTCCTTTAAGACCCTGTCTGTAACAGATGGGCAACTCGGATTGTTGAATGGCAAAGGAAAAAGGGCTGTGGGGGTCACTGGCTTGAAAGGCTTGTTCCTTTGAATAGGTTTGGACTGCTTTCATGATGAAATGCCCTTAGGTTTCATAGCCAAGTGTATTTAAAGCATGAATCACTAAACTTTTATGTTAAATACAGTCCATGTTTTATCTGCAGGCAATTTTTTTTTTACAAAAGCAAATTAGGTTTTTAAGTTATCTATACTTTAATTCACTGATATGGTATGTACAATTAATACATGCTTATTGTAGATTCTGAACATCAGTATTATACTACAAGAACTCATGTCTACAGAGTTTGCTTAATGCTTTGAAACATGAACCTTATTGTGTTTTTGTTACAAAAGTAATATGTGCATGTTTGTTATCTACAATTCAGAAAATTCCAAAATGCACAACATGGAGGATTAAAATCACCTGTAATCCCATGATTCTGAAA
Source organism: Spilogale gracilis (assembly GCA_004023965.1). NCBI lineage: Eukaryota > Metazoa > Chordata > Mammalia > Carnivora > Mephitidae > Spilogale > Spilogale gracilis. The sequence continues at coordinate 58,107 of PITA01003968.1, forward strand.
AAAATTAATATTAATGTTGTAGTGTATATTTTCCAGGCTTTTATCCTATGCATGTGTCTAATATGTGTTTCAGTGGTTGTTACATATTTTTACATAAAGCTAAATGGTGTCAAGAATGCAAACAGAAAAGGAAATTACTTTTCTTGCCTGTTTGCAAGGTTGTTTGTGAATGAGTATTCTCTCAAACATGACCTAACTACCTACTCTTCCTCCCTCTACAAAGACAAAGTCAGGAAAACATGTTGGGGAGGTAGGGAGTGAGGACAGGCAGAGAAAAATGAAACTCTGGTTAATGTGCAGATCAGACATTATTAAACTATTCTGCTGAATAGATTTGGAGGATTGCTTTGCATAGGGGAACACAAAGACAATTTGATTGATTGACTCATTAATTCATTCATTCATTCATTCATTCATTCATTCAACAAATATTGACTGAGCCCTCATTTTGAACTATGCATTGTACTTGACAATGCGATAAAAATACGAAAACGACACACTCTTGACCTCAGAGCACACCCAGGCTGGGATGGGAACGAGATGAATAATTCACCAATGACAGTGAGATGTCTTGAGTTCTGATTGACCCCTATGAATGTGTAGTAAATAACAAATCATTTACTGTGGATGGAGGGAAAGGTACTTGTGGAGATATGGTGGGAGAAGTGCTCTGTGGACCTTTTTCTTAATCCTGAAAGTGCTGGAGTCCACAAAAAGGATTATAGAGTGGGAAGTAAAATAATCACTTCTGTATTTTATATTCTAACACAATTGGAAGCAAACAAGATTTGATATCAGACAGCTACATGATCCTTTGAAAGGCAAATAAAACCACTAAAAAACAAACAAGCAAATACACAAGACTCTCTGAGCTTTGGTTTCCCCATCTTTAAAATAGGAATAATAACTGGCTGTAAGGTTGCTGTGAGGTTTAAATGGGAAAAAATATTTAAATGAGACAGAAAGTAAATTGCAAGGCAAAATTGCTGAAACCTAATATATATTTAGTAAATAACCCTACCTCTTGTTAGTTGCAAGGCATGCCCTCTCCTACAGTTCAGCCTCCTCTTGATGCTGTGCTCTTCTTTCCACCACATCTAGTAACATGGATCACTCAATGCTATACTCTTGCCTCCCACCACCTCAACTTCAGACCTCCACTCCTTTGCCTAACCTGTTTTGTTTTCCTCATGTACTTTTCCTCTTTCTCTTGTGTGCTTCCAGACCCATCCTTCAAGTCCAGACTTAAGTAATCATCCTCTGGAGTAGTAAAGGAATTTTAGACATCAGGAAAGAAATGGACAATTTCTCATACAAAATAGGGAGACTAAGTTTAAAAGAATGGGATTAATAGTCTCTGGCATTTTGTCTAGTGAGATTTATAGACCAAACTTTAAAATAGGTTATTCTTGCAAAAATAGCTACACCTACAATTAGGGTGTGCTTCTCCAAGAGATGGTCCGTGGGTGCAGGACCAGGAATATTAGCTTTCTTCTCTAGTTTCTCCTCTTCAGACCCCTCCTCAGAAACCCTCTCCAATTTTTTTCATGGTTTTGTTTTCTGTTATCCTCCAACAACCACACTTGTTTCTTCTCATTATAATTCTTTTTTAAAATTATTATTCATGTCTTTTAAAATATATTTGTTATAAGTATCATCATTATTACTCATTTAAAATTCTTGACACATCTAACAGTTCTGTTTCAAATCAATAAATGTTTATTAGCTAATTGTCTTTTTTTATAGTGCTTGTCACATGCTAACTTGGGGGAGGAGCAGACAAAACAGTAGTAGGTTTTCTCCATCCTGCCCTTTCCCTTTGGGGTTTCTCACAATTTTTTAAATTAATGTCTCTAATCCATACCTGCTTCTTATTTCTATAGATTCACCATGGCTGATTCTAGATTCTAGTGGAGACAACTTACAATTCAGGCTAGTTAGCCATCTTTCAATTTACCTTTAAAGAAATTGCACTCAAAAAATTAATTTAAATACAGTAAGTTGTAAATGTTCTGGGTGTATTTTTAAAAATCCAATTAGATAAATCTAGATTTTTTCTGCTAATCATTAAGTGCTGTGATATCTAATTATTTTCTCTCTTTCATTAAGAAGCTTACTTGCTATGGAAACCCATCAGAACTGAACAAATCTCCTTAGCACTGGGATGTCAGAGATGAAATTTCCCACAATCTGAAGACTATTACTTCTACTAGTCTTGTCTTTATTCCATCTGCAGATATAAAAGGATCAATCCTATTTCTGAGTGACTCACTTTCCTGACCAGGCAGTAGAAAGTATGTCACATGTCCCTAGATTCCCTGAAATTTTAGACATCAGGAAAGAAATTTTATCCTGAATAAATGCAGGATAACATGGTGATTAATAACCAGAAGTCAAAAGGTCTAAGCTTGTCTTTTAGCTCAATGCTTATTTGTTGTGTGACCCTGGGGAAATATTTCAACTAGTCTAAAACTTTACATTCTATACATTGGGAGTGTCTTAGTACATCCTTTGGATGGTTGATGTAAGAGCCTCACTTGTATATATATATATATACTTTAGAATAGCATTGGGCATATTTTAAGAATATATTTTCTTTTCTTTCTCCCCTCTCCCCAGTCCCCAAAGATGTATTTTGCCATTCAAGTAGAAGGGTAAAATGAACCTTTTTTTTTTTTTTCTCAAGCAGAACCTTTTCTGTGTACAACAGTAAATTTATTTTTTATGTCATATACCAATTAATGGGGATTTTCAGATGGAAAGATGGGGGATCTATGTCCCCATGGAATTTACAGTTTGGGGTAGAAAGTAGGCAAATTAATCACTGACTTTAAGCAAACGAGCTAACTGCTGGTGTAGTGATCAATCCAAGGTATTATGGGAGTGATGAGGACGGGCAACCAACTTAGCCTAGCACCCTCTGGTTGACTTCCTGGAGTAGGTGATTTTTCAGCTGAAATTGTGATGTATGTGTTGGGAAAGTGGGAGGACATTCCAAGTAAAAGCAATTTGCAAAGTTATTAGAGAGGGAGAGAGAAAGAGGGATTGGAAGTTGGGGTGGAGGGTGGAGATGAGTGATTATTCAGGGGTGAGGACAAATGAGGATTTACCAGATAATAGAGAAATAGGACATGTCATGGGGCTATTTTTATTAATTGTGCTCTGATGAGATGGGTTCAGGACCTTTTTTTTTTTTCAGTGTCCTTGGCCATGTCCCCAGGGAACATGTAATATGTGGAGGACATTGCAAATCAATCCTATCACCATGTGGACCATTGACCCAAATCCCTATCTAGTCTTCTACTCTGTTGAATTGAGCTGGATCCTATGAGAGTCAGGAGGGTCCTTTTGGTTATTTAGATTGAACGAAGAATAGAAGCAGCCATCTGGCCCCTTGGTGCTTTTGTCTTCTGCTTCTGGGTCTTATGTTTGGCTTAGAGAGGAGAATTAGAAAGAAATGCTTGGGAAAAAATGAGAGTCATTTTCCTTAGGTCCTGAGGCTTAACTAGCACAAGCCACTTATCTACTTAAGACATCTTTTTACTCGACCACTCTCTGGTTTTATTGGGCTCTCTACATTTTCCTCAGCTTCTCACAAGCCAGATGCTCCTGATTTCACTTCAGTGATCAAAAAATAAAAGTATCAAATTTCTTTGGAATGGCACTGTATAATTTTATGAAACTAATATCTGGAGTAAACTTGGGCTTTGTGACACTGATATATATATATATATATATATATATATATTTATGTCTGTTAGAGTGTCTTTAAAGAACAACACTCTGGGGGCGACTGGGTGGCTCAGTTGGTTGAGCGACTGCCTTCGGCTCAGGTCATGATCCTGGAGACCCAGGATCAAGCCCCACATCGGGCTCCCTGCTCGGCGGGAAGCCTGCTTCTCCCTCTCTCACTCCCCTTGCTTGTGTTCCCTCTCTGGCCGTGTTTCTCTCTGTCAAATAAATAAAAAAATCTTTAAAAAAAAAAAATAAAGAACAACACTCTGGGAGCAAAATCCCACATGTCCAATGAACCAGTCTAAATTATAATTGAATCTATTTGTTCTGAGGTTTTTAAATAAATTTAACATGTCAATATAATTAGTTATTAAAACTTATGTTTATAAAAACTTATGGCAGTAGAATATACTCTTTAATATATCTTTAGGTTAAAAAGCAGTACAAAAAATTACCAGAGAGGAGAGCATAAGGGGGATGGGCTAAATAGATGATGGGGATTAAGAAGTGCACTTCTTGTGATGAGCACATGGTGATATATGGAATTACTGAATCACTATATTTTTTTTAAAAAAAGACAATACAAAAACCTAGTACAGATTCTGATTCTGTTTAAAATTCATAAACATAAAAAGACAGTAATGAAATATGCCAAAATAATAATAGTTTTTAAAGTCTGGGTGGTAAAATTACAAATGTTTTTTTTGTTTTCTTATGTTTTCTTAACAGTTCCCATTTTTAAACCATGAACTTGAATTTCTTTAATTTCTGAAAAATGTTATAAAAAGAAAACTGTAAAATGTATTTTAAGAAATGTTTGACGATTTATATGAAGCATAAGAGATAAAAACCCATGTATAGAAAATTGATTCTTCCTGGAGAAGTCATAAATAATGGACAGTATCCCTGAAATGCTAGAATGACGGGTACTTAGTAGCTAGTTATAAAGAAGACCATGAGTGATCAAACAGGAATTTGAGGGATGGATTAATGAAAAGTAAGAACTGAATTTCAAGAGACTCTTCTACCTCAAAGCAATTCCTGAAATAGCTACGGGTGGAACTATTTGGTTTCATTATAGATTGCCATTATAGATGACTTACTCCAGAAGACCCTTAACTGAGTCTAGGAGATGGGTCTGACAATTAGTCAGTAAATATGTCTACATTCTTAGTGATGCTTTTCTTTGATAGTCCATACATTCTCACATACTTTTTCTTTCAATCTCTTTTATTACTGTCCCAGTACACACATATATTTTGTTTGAGTCAAGAAAAGAAATTGATATGGATATTTCATTGATCAGGATAGATTAGGTTTATGTTGCAGTAAGAAGCCCAAACGTCAATGCCTAATACACCAAAGGTTTATTTTTCACTTACATAAAGTTCTTTTAAGTCCAGGTATTTCTCTATGGCTACTGTCTTTCAGTGTTGACTTAGTCACCCCATATGTTTCATATTGTCATTCTAGATTGTCACTAAAAGGCTTTTTGATCAACACAAGGGGAAGAGCAGCTAAAGGGCATGCACTGACTCTTCTACACTTCTACATATAGCACAATACTACTCAAAACTAGTCACATAGCTCTGCCTAACTGCAAGAGGGCTAAAGGAACAGATGGAATATTGGGTGAGATTTTTATATCACCCCCAACACACACACATAACCTTTTTACCTTTGCTTTTTTGGTCCTACTATTAAATGCATGAAAGAGGGCTATGAAATAGCTAGGTTACTTATAGCAGGCTTTTAATTAAACTAAACTTTGACTTTCAAATAAGAATGAAGTTAGCTAATTTTTAACCTCCCCCAAAGCTAATTATTTTACAGAACTTGCCAAAAAATTTCACATGTCTAATGAACAAGTATAAATTACAATTGAACCTATTTGTTCTAAGTTTTTGACTCAAACCAAAGTATATGAATGACCTAACATGAGCTTTTAATTTGGAGTCTTGATTTATAATAATAATTGATTTTTAAATCATAGCTCTCTCCAAAGATCTGACACTTGAGTATAAAGAGCATTTGGATATTTGCTATATTCTGGACCATAGGACAAGAGAAATGGAACCAGAAACAACACTTTTAGGGAGTCTACTGTGTTGGTTATTATGTTTGGTTCTTTTATGTCTATGATTTGCTCTAATCTTCATGATAGCCCCAGAAGGTAACTATATTTATCTTCTTTCTTAGAATGAGAATACTAAGGCTCTGAAAAGTTATGTCTCAAGTAGGAAATGTCAGGGCCAAGACACAGATTCAAGTCCCTGGGTTCCTAACACTTTCAATTCTGTTGTGCACCACATAGGTGATATTCTAATCCATTTGAGCCTCTCATAACCTCCAGACACAGCATGCTACTTTTATGTTTTTGCCATTTTTTGATGACTAGACATATAAATTGGCACTTCCCTTCTTCCTTTCTAAACCTCTCCAAATTCAGACCAGGTTTTTGGGTTTAGCTTTAGACTTGACTCTTCCATTTTATAGGTGCAGTATTGATGGTTCTTTGCACCTCTGCATAAAGAAGGCTAATTGATAAGTATTGCTTTTCATCTTTTTTTGCTACACTTTGGAACAAAATGTCTCTCTCTTTTCTGGGTTTTATCATCACTCATCTTGTCCTTGCTAATTACTTTAGCGATTCATCGTATGGTACTTGCAGAAATATTTTTCACATTAACATTGGGTACCAATGGATACATTAACATTGGATACTTAATAATAGCAATTATTAAGCAGTTAATCTATGCTCTATATCTACATTGTTACTCCTTGAATCCTCACGACAATGCTATGGTAGCTTCTCTTGTTAGTTCCATTTTGCAGATGAAAAAATCAAAGTACATCTGGCCTACAGTTACAGAGTTAGTAAACTATAGATCCAGAATTCAAGCCAGGCTGTCTGACTAAAAAGTGTACATATTTAAATATGCAATAGTGCCTTCCATGAAAAAATATGTCATCTATTTAGTCACACTGATAGCTCTTCAAAGACAGTGACCACAACTTAGTATTTCAGTGCTCCTTATAGAATGTAATAGAGTATTGGGCACAATAATTATTTGTCAGGTTGAATTTTAGGAATCTTAGGGGTGAGAGGAGAGTATCTCTGATTATGAACATCTCTTCCCTATGGTCTAAGATTATAAGAATTTGCCTTGTTTGCTTTCTAGGCTTTTTGCTCCAGTGAAATAGACAAACACAAAGACCAGATAGAGCCTGAGGGATCTGAAGGTTAAGGAATGTGTTCAATTTTTCTAGTCCAGTTGGTGATGGAAATAGAAATGAATTGGGTAGGGACAAATTGAATTTTACCTAGAAGTAACATCATTTCTTCTTAGAGAATTGGATTTCTGAGATTCAGAGTAAAAGTGTCCGTATTGAAATTATTGCCTTTTGGTGCTGCCCTGTGAGTGTCAACTGTGCGGGCACAGTGAAGTCACTACCTCAGGCATGAGCAAGAAACCTTTGTTGTGATTGTTGGGTTATTCACAGTTATCCAATGTGACTGAACCTATGCATTTGAGACCCTCCATGCTTTTCTTTTGTTTTAGCCCTGTACTGTGTAAATCTGTGTTTCAAAGTAGTGTTAATGAGAAGCTTAATGCAGAGAGAGAGTGAGGAGAATGGAAGCGAAGTGCCTCTTGGATAGGATTCTTTGGAGTCTCACATTGATGTAATATTTGCCTCAAAGATGATAGAGTATATCATACTTTTTACATTTCAAAGTCACCTGGCATTTTGAGGGTCTGAGTGGCTATCTCCGTTCGTATTTCTGATTCTAGTGATCTCTTTATCAGTTGATGGAGCCATACATTTTAAATACCCAGGAGCTTCAGCCTGTCTTCAGCCAGGGTAGGAGGCTTCACTCCCAGTTGATCCTGCTTTCAACTTTTATTGAACAGTACTTGGTCTCTACCCACCAGGACCACAAAAGCTTATAGTTGTAAAGAGTGTGATAATTGATGTGAGGGGACCATAGGAACACAAATTAAGGAGTGACTAATGGGTATGGTGCTAGTCGTGAAAACTTTATCAGGGGATTAAAATGGGGCCATGAAGGAGGCCTAAGTGAGCAGGACTGATTTGTGTGATAAAAATAATATAATTCCATGGGCATTCCAGTAGAGGGACAAAAAGGCTTGAATGAGTGGTTAAGAGTAGTGAGAATAGAGCAGTTTAAAGTGACTGTAGAAACCTCCATACTGGTTTCCAGAGTGGCTGCACCAGCTTGCATTCCCATCAACAGTGTAAGAGGGTTCTCCTTTCTCCACATCATCTCTAATATGTTGTTCCCTGTCTTGTTAATTTTAGCCATTCTAACTGGTGTGAGGTGCTATCTCATTGTGGTTTTGAGTTCTGTTTTCCCAATGGCAAGTGATGTGGAGCACTTTTTTATGTGTCTATTAACCATTTGTATGTCTTCTTTGGAGAAGTGTCTGGAATATGAAGAATGCTGTAGAGGAAAATAGGGAAAGGGAAGGAAAACTGAATAGGAAGAAGTCAGAGAGGGAGACAAACCATGAGACTTTTGACTCCTGGAAACAAACTAAGGGTTGTGGAAATGAGGTAACTAGGTGATGGACATTAAGGAGGGCATGTGATATAATAAACACTGGGTATTATATGCAACTAATGAATCACTGAACATCAAAAACTAATGATGTATTATATGTTGTCTAATTGAATTTAAGTTAAAAAAAATAAATTGCCTGGAGAGTATGTGTGATTAGAAAAGGTAGGAAAAGTCAGTTAGTGATTCTAATATGAGAAATGTGGAATTTGGCCTGCAGAATTTATGTACCACAGAAGGATGTTGGACAGGAGAGCGACCAAATTTGGGTTTAACATTTTGGCAAACACCTCTGAAAACCTAGTAGTTGCTGATTGCAATGAGGAATAAATTATGGTGAATCTAGATTAAGAGAGATGAGAGAAATGATTCTTTTTGTCTCACTTAAGGTTTGTTTCCTTAGATTCTATTTTGTCTCATAATACTCATGAGATTCTATTTTGTCTCAAATCCCCACCTTTTAAAAATTGGATTTGATCTATTTTTCTTTATTATCTATACATTCTCTTATTCACTTGTTTATCTATACTTTCTCTTGGTATAGTTTGCTTCATAAATATCCCCTCAGATTTTAAAGATAATCTAAGGTTCTTAGTTCTTTACTAAAGGACATTTAACTTCTTTATGACTACTAACATTACATATGTTGGCCTTATGCATACCATCTGTTATTTTTTAAGTAAAATTTTATGCAAGTATGACAAACATACAGAGAGTTCATGTCATAAGTGTATAGCTACATGAGTTTTTACAAAGCAAACACTCCCAAATCAAGATATAGAATATTTCTGTACCCCAGAAAACTCTTTTGTATCCCTCTCATCATTGACTGCACAAAAGGTAACCATTATTCTGATTTCTATCATTATAATGGATTTGGACCTGTTTTTGAACTTGATATAATTGGGACCAGACAGTGTATACTCTATTATATCTGGCATGTTTTTTCAACATTGTTTCTAGGAGATTCATCCATGCTGGTATGTATCAAAAGAGGTCCTTCATTTTTGTTACTATATAGTGTTGGGGAGCAAGAATTTCCTGTCCCCTTCAAGGGTCCTCCTAGCTGGACTGAGAATCAAATTGACATGAGACAGATTAAAGGGATAAAGCAAATTTAATTTTGTACATAGAGGGAATCCATACAGGCATGGAAATTCCAAAGACAGGCATAGTGAGGTATACATGTTGTCCTGAACTAAGAAAGGAAAGGTTAGGGGTGTGGGACTTCAGAGGGAGAGAATGCAATTCTCAGGGCAGTAAGAAGAGCAGATATTTGCCTTGCCATACAGATAGGTCATTTAGATTAAATTTATCTCTGCTAACAACCTTTATTCTGAAAGAGACCCCCAATTTAGATCCTTCCATGTGGTTAAGGAGCAAACGTTTTTCTTGAGTCTACAGAGTGTCAGTTGCTTTCAGCTCAAAATAGGACAGCCTCTTTTGTCCTTTGGGGGCATTCTGCCCTTGGCCTCTACAGTGGCATTCTGTCATATGAATGGGCCAGTTTAGTTATTCCCATACTTTTCTTAGGTCACATGTTATTTTCTGTTTACTTATTTGGTGTTGGTTGGGAAAAAAAAATCTTCCCAGCCTTGCATTTACTAGTAGGCAGGCTAAGTGGAGTGTCATTAATCCTCCTCACTATCCACTCAATGCTAACTTCTACCTGTCGTTTGAAGGTCACCTTGATATCTAGTACTGGTCAAAGTTGGTGAACTCAGTTGGTATTTATGTAGAATAGGTTGACCAAACTGTGGCTAGAGCTCTCTGACTCAGCCAGAAGCTCAGAGTCCATTCTTCTGTGTAGTGTGGTACGTGAAAGAGAGTGCCTCCCACACTGCACTGATTCCTTTCTTTTCTCAGCCCCCAATTACAGTACTTTCCATAGGAAACAAAATATCACTAAATGCAATATGCCTCTATTTATTGCCCTTTAACCTCATTTTCCCAAAGTTTGTTCCTTGTTTTTCTTTTTTGTTAATCATTTATCTTTGAATGTATTCCATGAAAAATTTTCTGTGACTAAATAAGTTTGGAACATTATATACCATACCTACCTCCTTTTCAGAAATTCACGGGGCACATTCACATACTAATGACTGAAACTGACTGCTGTAATGAAACTTGCTTTATGTTATAAAATCTCCCATTTACATCTTTTGTGAATATCTTTTACTACCTCATACAGTTAGAACAATATTTCCATAACATAGTACTCTGTAGAAAAGAGCCAAAGGAAATTTCACCTGGGTGTTTTTTCCTTTCTAGTGCTATTGTGAGCTTTTGAGTTTCTCCATGGCTATCTTAATGGAAATGTGGCAGAAGGCATAACAGGCAAATTAATCCATTATAAATATCTGCTTATCTATTTCCCCATTTGCTTGTGAGCTTCTTGAGTATAGTGATCCTGTCTTTTCATCTTTGTATTTCCCAGTACCCAGCATGGTTTCCAGCACATACTTGAAGTGTTCAATAAATATTTTATGAATGAATGAATGAGAAATAACACTCTAGGACTGCCAGCATTGAGGGATACAAATAGAACTAGAATCTAAACCTAGATCTTAAGGTGTACAGGGGACAGAACAACAATTACAGAAGAAAAATCCTGAACTTTGAAGTTGGGATTTAAAAAACCTGATTGAACCCTGCTTCTTCTATTTTTGGTAATGCAATCTAGCAATTTACTTAGATTTTTCTGAATCTCAGCTTTTTCAAGTATAAAAATAATATCAAGTTCCCTTTTATAACCATTGAAACCATAATTGAGTAACATTAAATGTGATAGTGTAACCAGGAGCATTGAGTACAATGCTGGACACATAAGTATTCAAGAACAGTTGCTATAATTGGTATCACTGTGGCTGTTATTATTTTATGTGTGGCACTTGTTTCTCTGGTCTGTCTCTGCCCACACTCAGGCCTGCAGATTTTCCTGTGCTCAAAGTCTTCTCACATTTAGTGAGGATTGGAAATCCACAGAACTCTCAGTTACCACACACATGGCATCTGTCACATTTCTTCCTCATCTAATAATATCTCCCCAAAAACCTTGCCCAGGTACACAGACTTGATCAATTTGACTGTCCTCTCCTGCTGCCAGAAGGCCCCTAAAATTTTTCTGTTAGCAGAGAGATTTAGTTCCTTTTTCAATAATTCCAGTGAATATACATGTCTCACATTGGTATACAAAAGCTATTCCACCTTGCTGTCTGGTCCTGTGGAAGTTTGAGAAAGAGAGAGAGAGAGAGAGAGAGAGAGAGAGAGAGAGAGAGAGAGAGAAGAGAGAGAGAGAGAGAGAGAGAGAGAGAGAATGAATATATATGTATGTGTGTGTGCTTGTGTGAATGTTGACATGTAGATACCACTCCTTCCATATGTGCTGTGGTTTTCCTCTTCCCTTAAGTATCACTCCTGTGTCCATGAGCCATGAGGGCTGGTCATATGACCTATCTCTGAGACAGACATGATACTATTTTTCAAAATGTCCTCCCTTTTAAGCAGTTCTTCTCCACTCCCAGAAAACATATCCAGTTCACACACTACTTCTATCTGAATTCTTGTCTTTCCTTTGTTTTTATCTATAGCTGTTCTAGCAAGGTCATTTGCCACAAAGCTTATGTTTTGCTATTTTGAAATGTTTATTAGAAACATTATTACACATCAGACTTAAAGGTAATACTACATTAGAAAGAAGTTCTTTTCTTATTATTATGTTTAGTTAACCACAATTAATGATGTTTAGCCATCATAAGCTTCTGATATAGTGTTCAGTGAGTCATCAGTTGCATATAACACCCAGTGCTCATCACAGCCTGTGCCCTCCTCAATACTCATCACCCAGCTACCCCATTCCCCCGCCCACCCCCCTCCCCTCTGAAACCCTCAGTTTGTTTCTTGGATTCCATAGTCTCTTATGTTCATCTCCCTTTCTGATTTCTCTCCCTTCAGTTTTCCCTCCCTTCCTCTATGGTTCTCCATGCTATTCCTTATGTTCTACCTGTGAATGAAACCATATGATAATTATCTTTCTCTGCTTGAGTTATTCCACTTAGCATAATCCCCTCTAGTTCCACCCATATCATTGCAAATGGTGGGTATTTGTCCTTTCTGATGACTAATATTCCATTTTTTATATGTACTACATCTTCTTTATCCATTTGTCTGTTAAAGAGGATCTCAGTTCCTTCCACATTTTGGCTATTGTGGATATTGCTTCTATGAATATCAGGGTGCATGTGGCCCTTGTTTTCAAAACATCTGTATCTTTGGGGTGCAATTGCTGGGTTGTAAGGTAGCTCTATTGTTAACATCTTGAAGAACCTCCATACTGTTTTCTAGAGTCACTGTACTAGTTTGCATTCCTACCAACAGTGTAAGAGCATCCCCCTTTCTCCACATCCTCACCAACTTTTGTTGTTCTCTGTTTTGTTAATTTTTACCATTCTAAGTGGTATAAGGTGATATCTCATTGTGGTTTTGATTTGTATTTCCCTGATGGCTAGTGATGTTGAGTATTTTTTCATGTGTCTGTTAGCCATTTGTATGTCTTTTTTGGAGAAATGTCTGTTCATGTCTTCTGCCACTTTTTTGACTGGATTATTTGTTTTTTGAGTGTTGAGTTTGAGAAGTTCTTTATAGATTTTGGATACCAGCCCTTTATCTATAATGTCATTTGCAAATATCTTCTCCCATTCTGTGGGTTGCCTCTTAGTTTCATTGACTATTTCCTTTGCTGTGCAGAAGCTTTTTATCTTGATGAAGTCCCAAAAGTTCATTTTTGCTTTTGTTTCCCTTGCCTTTGGAGACGTGTCTTTGAAAGAAGTTGCTGTGGCCGATGTCCAAGAGGTTACTGCCAATGCTCTCTAGGATTTTGATGGATTCCTGTCTCATAGTGAGGTCTTTCATCCATTTTGAGTTTATCTTTGTGTATGGTGTAAGAAAATGGTCCAGTTTTATTCTTCTGTATATAGCTGTCCAATTTTCCCAGCACCACTTATTGAAGAGACTGTCTTTTTTCCATTGGATATTTTTTCCTGATTTATCAAATATTACTTGGCCATAGAATTGAGGGTCCATTTCTGGAGTCTCTATTCTGTTCCATTGGCCTATGTGTCTATTTTCATGCCAGTACCATGCTGTCCTGGTGATCACAGCTTTGTAATGTAAAGTCAGGAAACATGTTGTCCCCAGCTTTGTTTTTCTTTTTCAATATTTCCTTGGTGATTCGGGGTCTTTACTGTTTGCATACAAATTTTAAGATTGGTCCAGCTCCTTGAAAAATGCCAGTGGTAGTTTAATAGGGATGGCATTGAAAGTGTAGATTGCTGTGGGCAGGATAGACATTTTGACAATGTTTATTCTTCCAATCTATGAGCATGGAATATTTTTCCATCTTTTTGTGTTTTCCTCAATTTCTTTCATAAGTGACCATCTGTGAAAAGCCCACAGTGAATATTATTATCAATGAAAAAGCTCTCAGCTTTTCCCTTAAGGTCAAGAACATGACAGGGATGCCCACTCTCACCACTATTATTCAACACAGTACTAGAAGGCCTAATATCAGTAGTCAGACAACAAAAAGAAATAAAAGGTATTCAGATTGGCAGAGAAGAGTTCAAATCTCTCTCTTTGCAGATGATGTGATATTTTATGTGGAAAAGACAAAAGACTCCATCCTGAATTCCAGAACTCAAACAGCAATTCAGCAATGTGGCAGGATACAAAATCAATGCACAGAAATCAGTTGCTTTTCTATACACTAAAAATGTGACTGTAGAAAGAGAAATTAAGGAATTGATTCCATTTACAATAGCACCAAAAACCATAACTTAACCAAAGAGGTAAAGGATCTATAATCTAGAAACTATAGAACACTCAGGAAAGAAATTGAAGAAGACACAAAAAGATGGAAAGGCATTCTAAAGAGATTCCCACCCCCAGTATTTGTCTTAAAATCTGTCCTAGTACCAGCAGAAGAGCCCACAGGCTGCCACTTTCCCCTGCCACTTTCCCCTGCCATGCATGTGTATGATCATAAATCATACACTCTTTCCATGCAGTACCACAGGCAGTCCCTTCCAGTCAACTGGGCTGCATCCAGGCTCCACTAAATAGTGGGCAGCTTGATTTCTCTTGTAAAAAAGAGTCCTGCTTTAATGAATCATTTTGAGGTGAGGTCCTAGACATTGTAATTGTACTTAGAAAGTGGTTTGTTTGTTTGTTTGTTTTTTGTTTTTTGTTTTTTGTTACTTAAGTTTTTTTTTTATTTTTTTCCAGTGTTCCAAGATTCATTCCCCATTCCCCACACCCAGTGCTCCACGCATTAGGTGCCCCCAGTACCCACCACCAGGCTCTCCCATCCCTCCACCCCCCTCCCTCCAAGCCCTCAGTTTGTTTCTGTGTCCAGAGACTTTGGACATAGGAAGTGTTTTTGAGCAACACCATTTAGCTTTAGTCTTTAAGATAAACAAACAAACAAGAAGAAAAGAAAAGAAAGCTATGAACCATAGTCTTAATACAGTGTGTCTAGTACATATCAATTATGATAGCCACTAGCCACAGATGGGTTTTAAAATTTAAATTAAGATGAAATAAAATTAAAAACTCACTTCCTCAGCTGTACTAACCACAGTTGAAGTGCTCAGTAAGTATGCCATATTGGACAGCATAGATATACAACATTTCTATAATCCCATATATTTCTGTTGAGCAGAGCTGAACTCCAGGTTGTGTCTGTATCCTGAGAGGTACATCTTATTACACTTGGTCATCTACTCAACCCCTTCTTCTTTCCCAAAGCACAGCATGTTGTCCTTTACCAACTAAGCCAAAGCATGTAAATGCTAGGATATCATTGAAAGCAGAGGCAAGTCTTAAACGAGAAGGTGTAGGAGCAGATAAGAGATTGAAAGTAGATCAGTTACCACGCTTTCTCAGGAAATCGGCTTCTGGCTTCATATGCTGTCTTAGTTTTTCCTGTTGAATATAAAAATGATCTTGCCCCTTTTCCCTTTTAAATTTAGCCACATATATGAGACCAGTAGCCCAAAATCCATTTTGTGAGTCCCTAGCTTCCTGTTAACATGACATTAATGGAAGACTCGAACTTATGATTATATTAAAAAGTGAAAATAACTGAACAAAATAAGACTGGGATTTGATGTTTCTACTGGGTAAATGCAGTTGCCTAAGAAACAGGAGGAAATTATTTCAGTGCCAAAACAATAAAGTATATCACGGAATTTGTTCCTTCTCTCACCTTTAGGAGCTAGGGTTGGCACGATAGGTAAAGGAGGACTATAACATGGAAGACAGTCATTCATATGTTATCCTTTGATATTTTGTTCAAGTTTTATGTCTAAAAGTTTCTATCTACTTTTATAATTATCCAAGTAAATTTATACCTCCAATTCTTTTCCTAAAAGTGGGTGACAATTGAGTGGCATAAAATTAATATGAATGTGATGCGATGGACATAATTGCTTTCTAGAAAAATCTCATCTTTAGGACTCACTGTTCGAGACAAAAATGTGAGCCTATAAGTTCCTAGAACATCAATATATGTGATTCCTTATGCACATTTTCCCAGGAAAGCTGTTTTTCAGGAAATAGCTTCTCTGCTGGATCTCTTTCTTTTAGTCCCTCTGTTGTCTCAAATTAGAAAGCTCGGGAAATGACTGAAGTAATAATTTACTGCACTTGAGTGATTTGGCATAGTATATTCCAGAAAAACATTCATGTAGACATATTGTCAATTTTGAATCTTATTCATTAGAACTGTGGCCCTTTGTGGTTCATATAGTTTTAGTTCTGGGTTTACTGGCTGCATTTATAACCCAGCAAATGCTCCATGTTTGAAAATGTCAGAGTAGGGACACTGGGTTCCCAGACCCTTCACCTTGCTGGGTTAGACTGTCACAGAGCTGCAAAAATGACTTGGACCTCCTGAGAGGAAGGGAGAAAAGAAAAGTGAATTTTTAAGGACCGCTGAAGCACAAGCTTATTAATGCACGTGCTGTGCCGTAGAGATTTGTTAAGATTGGAACAGGCTTGAAGTTTGCCTTTACATCATCTAGAAGGAAGTAATTGTTAAGCAAATTAAGAATGTAAATCATTTTATAAGAAATGTTCAAATATGCAGGTGTGGGAGTCCATTAGACCCAGACTTAATTCCTAGCTCTGTCACTTACCAGCTATGACTTTGGGGCAGGTTACTTAACCACCATGAATCTCATTTTTTATGTCTATTGCATGAGGCTGACAATTGTTATACCAAGAGATTATCTCAAGGATGAAATGAAACAATATATGTGTAGTTGGTTATTAGTGTAGTTAGCTTTAGTGGCTAGAAAATCAAGTTATTTTTAAAAGATTTATAGAGAATGATATGCTTGATGAGGGTACAAAGCATAAATATCCACAGCTTTTCTCCCTTTCTCATCCTCTGGGGGAGATTCAGTGTGTGTACTGCCAAAGGAGGAGCTGACAGGGTAAGTAATGATTAACGTGAGAGGAAAGAAACCTAGAGGGCAGATTAACTTACAAAATAAGACTTCACTGTGAAAGAAAAAAAATTATAAAGCCTAGTAGACTGAGAAAGAAGGGTGCTGTGGGTTTTGTGGGATACACAAAAAGAAGGAGAGGGGAACCTGGATGATATTCAGGGGAACCTGGCAGTTATAAATGCAGCAAGAAAATTGGAGGCAGTATTGTATGCTTTCTTGAGAGCCTTATTAAGTAGCAGTCCCACAGGGACACAAGTGCAGCAGAGGGGGTAAGCTTCCAGATTCTAGAGCTGGAGTTCTGGCTTCAAATCCTTGTCCTTTTCCCTCCGTGCCTGGTTAGTCACATGATTGTTTCACTTCCAGAACTGTGGTCCCTTGCTGGGAAAGGGACAGCTCCTAACAGCTCTACCATGGGATTCTCCTGGGGGATCAGGTGAAGCATTCCTCTGAAGCTTGCATGACTTCCTGTTGAGTGCTTGGCAGATATAGAAGAGCTGGATAAATGTTACCTGAACTTACTGGTATAATTTCTTAAAGGACAATAATGGTTTGCAAATATTGAATGCTCACTGTAGATCAGGATTCTTCTGAGGAGTTTATGTGGATTAGTTCATTTAATTCTGAAGACAACTCTATAAGTAGACTTTTATTATCCCATTTTACACATGAGAAAACTGAGGCATAGAGGATTCAAGTCACTTGCCCATAGTCCCACAAGTGAGTAGTACTTGGGTTAGCCTCAGATACTCTATCTAATGCTTCATTCACACTTTTGCCATCTATGTCTTTCTGCATCTCTTTTGTGAGTACCTGATTTAAAGATAACCTGTGGAACGGTTTGTCTTATTTTATAGATGCTTAGTTTATATGCAACAACCTTGCTACTCAAAGTGTGGTCCAAAGACCAGTAGGATCAGGGACACCCAAGGAAAAGAATCTGAGGGCCCACCCAAGACCCTTGAAACAGGAACCACAGTGAAAAGGACTGCTCCAGAATATGAACTTTTACACAGATAGACTGTCTTATTTATGCTTCCATCCTTTACCGTTTTCAGCACAATGCTTGCCACCCAAAAGCAGATTTATTCTTTTTTTTAAGATTTTATTTTTAAGTAATCTCTACACTCAAAGTGGGGCTTGAACTTAAAACCCTGAGATCAAGAGTCACATGCTCTACTGACTGAGCCAGTCAAGCTCCCTGAGTATTATTTTACACTAAAAGTCAATCAGAATGTTGAATAGGAAATAAACTGATGAGTTCTCATGGAATAACACCTGGTTTATCTTCCGCTGAGTGAATGAATGCTCAGTGCCTCCAGCTTCCAGCACAGGGAAAGGCACACAGCAAATACGCCATATATAGTTCTAGAATTGAGATGGAAGTGTTGCATGATAGTGTGATAGAGACATCCAGCACACCAGCCTTCCCTGGATGTGCTGTGACATTTAAAAAGGCCAAATAATGCCAAAGCAAGCAGAACAGTGATTATGCACTTATTCTTAACACAGTTTTAAGACAAACTCTCTGCTCAATTGGTTCTCCTGTGAACTCAGCTGATTCTCTTCTATGTTGAGCTCTCTATGTTGGCGTTGTTTGCAACTCATTCAGAACCTAATTAAGTTTCAGGATCAGTTTGTCCTGTTAGACAGTGTGGATATGCTGAATTGGTGTTTGTTTGTTTGTTTTTTAATATATAACTTAAATTATCTGAGTGTAAGGACAATTATAATTTGCTTCTAAAATTGGCCAAAAGTCAGCCTTCATCAAAATAATTCTCAGCAGACATTAGTCTCTGTAAAACCAGGGTATTGTATGAAAGGCAACAAAGAGGATTTAAATAGGCCCAAAAAATGTATTGATAATCTGGTCATATTAATCCTGTTCTCTAACAGAGTGTGAAATTAGTTGTTTACTTCACTTATCTGTGGTTGGAGGTAGCTGATCACTTGCTGACAGAGTCATATTTTGTGATCACCTTTCAGTGGTGAGCTTCAGCTGGGCCAAAGATAATTAACTTAACTGGCCTATGTTCCACCTCCAAAGTCAAGGTCAGGACTACTATTCCTTGTGGGCAGCCAGAAGAATTCAGGAACTCCAGTATATCTGGTAGGGCTTTCATTTGTGCATACACACAAAGGTAAGCCAGGACCTAGGAATAATTGTGAAAAGTTAGGAGATTTATCTTCACTATCTCCACATTTCTTTCCTATACTCTATCTCCTCCCACCCCCATCCAAATTGAAGGTTTATTAGGTTTCGTCCCCAGTCTACAAATATTATCAAGATGAACATTATTGTAGATGCAGTGAAATATAAGAGTAGTATCTGACCTAAAAGAGCTTACACACACACACACACACACACACACACACACACACACCCCAGAGATTAACTACTATGGTGAAATAAACCTTGTTGACACCATGCCCAGATCCCTTTATCACCTTAGTGGATCCATCCCCCAGTGGTATTGAGTGTTGGCTGCTAATGGCTCATAGCTGTCCCTTTTCTGGAGAATTGACTGCCCTCAGCCAGTGGAGGTAAAGACCAAAACTAAGATGTTACACTTTCTCTACCCTATCATGACTGACTGGCATGAGGTTATAAGAGGCCAGAACTCATTCCTTAAGGTAGACAAACCCATGGTACAATTCATGGTGGAGAGCCTCCCTAAGAACTGTGCTAAAGCTAGACTTCTGCTGAGACTACCTTCTCATTACCTTCACTTTCTTCTATCCTCCACTCACTTAATCAAATGCATCTGAATCCCTGTGTCTTTGATACTCAACTTAAGACTGGTAGGAAACTAATACAATCCATAAGCATGATGGAGTCAAAGGAGGAAACAGTATTACCAAAGCATAGTGATAGTTGCCTAATAGGACCAAGGTCATGCAGGGACTTACCCCTGCTAAGGAGCAGGGTAGGAGTTA
The DNA here is from genome assembly GCA_004023965.1 of Spilogale gracilis. Classification (NCBI taxonomy): domain Eukaryota; kingdom Metazoa; phylum Chordata; class Mammalia; order Carnivora; family Mephitidae; genus Spilogale; species Spilogale gracilis. The sequence goes on from PITA01003968.1 coordinate 77,868, forward strand.
GGAAGAAATATATTCTTTTCTCTCTCCTCCCTTCCATGGGTCTGCAACCCTTCAACCCAACAGGTGTCTTAGTCTGTCTGAGCTGCTATAAAAAGCACCATAGACTTAGTGGTTTATTAACAGCAGACTTTATTTCTCGCAGTTCTGGAGTCTGGAAGTTCAATATCAGGGTGGCCTTCAAGATCAGCATGGTCAGGTGAGGGCCCTCTTCTGGGTTGCAGACTACTCATTGTATCCTCACATGGTAGAAGGGCCTAGGGAGCTCTATGGGATCTTTTTTATAAGAACACTAATCTCATTCATAAGGGTTCCACCCTCATGACAGACATTGTCACCTTCGGGGGTTATGATTTCAATGTATGAATTTGGGGTGGGACACAAGCATTCAGGCCATAACAATAGGAAAGTAGCCATTGATGAGCTGGCAATCAGTAGAGGTCAGTCTCTTAGCTCCCTAAACAGGAGGAGAAGGGAAAAGAATCAAGGAGGAATGGATAATGACCAGCATAGTAGCCTTCAGACAATCACAATCACAGACGTTTTTGTCTCCTTCAGTACAACCATCATATTGGTATAAGATTGATCTTTATCAAGTGCTTATTGCATCATATCGATTTTTCCAGCTTTAAATCCCCCAAGTATTTCCCATTGCCTAAACAAATGATCCATAAAATTTCTGGTCATCACCCTTTTGGTTAAAGAAAAAAATCTCTGAACATGTGTCCTAGTTCATTTGTTTATTATAGACATGGGCTGCAAAGACAGAATTCATTTAAGAGGTCTAGTAGAACTTTGTCTTAAAGTAATAGTGGGAATTTTAAAAGAGTTCCAGTAGGCAGTGGGAAAGTGAATTTTTTTTTTAAAGATTTGATTTATTTATTTGACAGAGAGAGAGATCACAAGTAGGCAGAGAGGCAGGCAGAGAGAGCGGAGGAAACAGGCTCCCTGCTGAGCAGAGAGCCCGATGCGGGCCTCGATCCCAGGACCCTTGGATCATGAACTGAGCTGAAGGCAGAAGCTTTAACCCACTGAACCACCCAGGCGCCCGGAAAATGAATTTTTTAATATTGAGAGCAATCAAATTACAATACTAATTGCTCCACTTTTGGAGTACCTGCTATATTCCTGGCATTAGGCTAATCACTTTACATGCATTGTTTCATCTACTTATCACAGCAACTCTTCAGGGTAGGTATAACTATGAGAGAAGTTAAGTACCCTGTTCATAGTTCCATACTTAGTGAGTGGAGAAGCCAGGATTTGGACCTGAAAGGTTCTCCTTAATGGAATCTTTCTTCCATTATACCTCATAATTAAGACTAGATATTAGAGAAATGTCTCATTCTGTAGAAAAAGCTTGTGTTCTATAGAAAGAGTCAGTGGGTCAAGAAAGTGGTTAGATGTAAGGAGCCAATCTGAAAAGGCTACATACTGTATGATTCCAACTATATGACATTCTTGGAAAAGGCAAAACTATGGAGACAGCAAAAAGATTAGTGGTTGCCAGGGGTTATGGGAAAGAAGGGATAAGTAGGCAGGGCAAAGAGGATTTTTAGGGCAATGAAACTGCTCTGTATGACACTGTAATGGTAGATACATGCCATTATGTATTTGTCTAAAGCCAGAGAATGTACACCAAGAGTGAACCCTAATGTAAACTATGGAATTTGGATGAACAGTGTAGGTTCATCAATGATAACAAATATACTCTAGTGGGGCAATTTGATGATGGGGAGGGTATTTAGGTGTGGGGGAAGGGCCATATGGGAAATCTCTATCTTCCTCTCAATTTTTCTGGAACACAAAATTGCTCTAAATAGATTCTTTAAGAAAAAAAGTAAAAGAAAGGAGATGGATGCAGGCATGAGTCTATTAAGGATGGGGCAATTAGAAAAGATAATGCCTCTAGAGATAGGAGAGACCACTCAGAACTACACAAGAGAAATGTGGATTCCAACGAACCAGTTAACGCATTGGAAAAAGCAGAATTCAGGAAGACACTTATTGAAGAATAAGCTATCTTTATCAAAAAGTTGATAAAGTGCTCGCAACATTTCCGACACTGCCTGAACACAAAAGTTTGTTCCATAGTCTATTCCTTCTCTCTGTTCACTGTTCTTATAAATTGTGTTTCACATATGCTTTGCCTTCTATTTTGCTCTAATAATTGGTCACTCACAACCTGTAAATATAGAGGGACAATCATTTGGTAAGCTTTGCAGTTATGATTTGTATATTTTTTATATGTGAATAAAATTTACTCAAAAATATAAGGAAAGTATGATTCTATATGGAGGTTGAAATAAATCAGGAATATTGTGTCTACGTCCCTTGGTAGTTTCAAACAATTCTCTGGCTAAAAGTATTGCATGTGATAAAAATAGCCTTGGTCTAGGGGCTAGGAAACTGGCATTCTGGCCCCAGCTCTGTGATGAGAATAATTGTGTTGTATGGGTATGGTACCAATTATTTCTGAACTTGAAATTTCTCATATGCTGAAAAGAATGTCCTCAAATCCCTGTTAATGTTCTGTATGGTGGAACATAGAACAAGTCTCATCCTCAAACTGACTCTATAACAGATACTAAAATAGAATCACAACTCTTCCCTGACTACAAATTTCTGTTACCTGATATTTAAGAGCAGAGCTTGGAAAACAGTTTCTAAAGAGGGACAGGTGGTAAACATTTTAGGCTTTGCAGGCCATGCAGTCTCTGTTGCAACTATTCAGTTGTGCAGTTGCAGTGAAAGCAACCACACACAACACATAAATGAATGAGTTTGCCTGTATACCAATAAAACTTTATTTACCCAAATGGGTGGTGAGCCAGATTTGGCACAGAGGGCATAGCTTGTCCATTCCTGTTCAAGGATATTACTTTGTGGCAGTCAGTGCAACTTCCCTTCAGTATATATAGGCAAAAGCCCGTGTTCACAATTATTAGATAAATAGGGCACTAGAGATTTAGAATGGGAAAGAAAGAGGGAAGGAGGAAAGAAAGAAGTGGGGAGGAAGGGAGAAGAAGAGGGAAAAAATAGAGAAGGAAGGAAAGAGGGAAGGAAGGAAAGGAGGGAGGGAAGAAGGAAGGAAGGAAGGAGAGAAAGGAGGGAAGGAGGGAGGGAGGGAGGAAGGAAATTGGAAGAAAAATAGAGACCAAGAGTAGAGGGCTTTGTGAAAGACCATTGCGAGAGAAGGTTCGGTGACATCTGCCATGAGTGAAGGGCATTGTCAGATTGGAAAAGGTTTGGCTTTGCCATGGAACTAAGTTTGGAGAGACCAGTTAGGGTGTGGATGTGTAATGCTGAGGAACATTCATCATCTTGTGACAGAGGTTTATTTGAACTTAGTATGGTGCTGAATACCAGAGGGAAACCCTACTGGGTAATTGTGGAGAGGGAAGGAAGAGAGGGATTCTCCCTACTTTATTATAGATGAAGAAATTGCACACTAGAGCTCTGATGTTGTGAGAGGTGGAGGAAGCCATTGCCATTTTCCTAGGGAATCTACAAGGAAATGGAATTCCATGAGGAGGATATGGAATTTCACCCCTGAGAGACTCTTCCAATGTCCTCACAGGTCCACTCCTCCTAAGAGAAGGAGAAGAGTGTTTTTGGCCTCCAGGACATGGGGGGGAGGGAGGTTGCCCATAGCCTAGGCCTCCATGATGCAAGTGTGGAGATGGGAAGGCAGCCTGCAGAGGTTATTGTGACTGCTGTTTTTGTGAGTTCAGAATCAGAGGCTGTGTCTTTCCTCTCACACAGTCTGCTCATCCATTCCCCTTTTGATTCTGAATTCTGATGTGGCAGGGAAGAGAGGAAATCTGAGGATGAACTTCCACACTTGGAGCAGAAAATAAGATTATGTCCCTCTTTCCTGGAGCTTGGCTGGCTGTTGGCATCTTGAGAAGGTGGGCCAGGGTTAGAAAAGGGAAGATGGGATGGTGTCTTCAGGTAGGATAACAATCTTCTCTGTGCCATCACATAGAAGCAAGAGGAGAACTGGATTTTTTTTAGGGAGTCTTAGAAACTTGAAATATGATTATATTGATAAGCCAACAAATCTGTAAGATTTCACACAAGTCATGCACTTAATACAGAGCTGGATTACAGTTTGCACTAATTCATTAATTTTATATCACAAACTAAAAATTTTGCTATGCAAATGTATGCAAATCATATAGAAAAATAGCCTTCTTAGCCAAGCATACTAGCACCTGTTGGGGTTTCTCATTGTTTCTTTGGTTTTATTTGTTTGTTTGTTTCACTGGAACTGTGCCACTGGGGTGGAAAGTGAAATAATAAATAGATTCAGTATTTGAAATTGTTGAACAATATCCTGAAAGGTGATCGGAAAGCTTTCCTCTTTGACAAATACCATGGTGATTGGTGTGTCTTTTTTCCTCTCTTTCTTGCCTTAAAACAGAATGAAGAAGATGAGCAACATTTACGAGTCAGCTGCCAATACGCTGGGAATCTTTAACAGCCCCTGCTTGACCAAAGTTGAGCTGCGTGTGGCGTGCAAAGGCATTTCTGACAGAGACGCTCTTTCCAAACCAGACCCTTGTGTCATCCTCAAGATGCAGTCCCATGGACAATGGTTTGAGGTAGGCATGTCCAAGGAAATGGAAGATGGCTGGGGGATCGATTCAGAAATGTTTTTGCATTTCCTGTCTTCAGATGGTTTCTTTTGATGAGATGGAAAATTCTTGAAATGAATATGTTTACATTTCTGCTTGTATCATGACATTTAGGTGCAATGGTTTTAATGCCCTGGATATTTTGACTTTTACCCTTAATCTGTGTGCTCATTGTGGACTTAGTAACCCTGGGGAAGGGCAGGGAGGATTGCCTTTTAGAGGCTACCTCACACAACATTTATTTTTGCGGGGGAAACTTAATATTAGCTACATCCTACTGGGGGCTCATCCAGCGTCCGGCACTGTTCTAAGTACTTTATGTGAAGTAACTAAGTTGATCCTCACAACAATCCTCTGAGGAACAGAGACAGATGAGGAAACACTGAAAGGTGAAGGATTTGCCCAAGATCATTCAGCTTGTGAATGGAAAACCTAACATTTACACACCGGCTGTTGGGTTCCAGAGCTTAAGCTCTGTATCGCTATTTTATCCTTATGATGGGCACCAGCCTGTGCGGTCCTGGTGGTTTGTGAGGGAATATTGCAGGTTGAATTCTGCGGTTAGCTTTTGTTCATTGATTTAAAAGTCAAAACAGATCAGATGAGGACTGTTTTCTTTTTTTATGTTTGTTTTTGTTTTTGTTTTTTGTTTACTTTTAGGTATCTGGTCTGAGTAAACAATGTTTTAAAGCTCTAAGAGCAGGGGGTGCAGCAGAGAGGGAAGTATTAGCATCTCAAAAGGAGCCAGGTACTCAGTGGAATTTGGAGAAGGGACTTGGAGCCATGCTGAGCAGAGCGATAGTAGATAGCCACCTGCTTTGGGTCCCTTAATGCAAACTCAAGTCTTCAATGCTTTTCCCACCTGTTTGCAAACAGTTGGAAGATGCTCCTTTAGGGGGTAAGATCTCCCGTTCCACAGAGGAAGGAGGCTCCAAAAGCCAGAAAGGCAGCGTGTTTGGTGGGTGAGCAGATGAAATTCAGGTTGAGGCTACTTGCATGGGGCAATGCAGGACAGATGAGAACTTCGGGGTCTTTAACTTCAGACTTATTCAGGACTTATACTGTAAATATTAAACAGCATTCACAGGTATCTTACTGTGTATTTTTTTCCTTCCAAATAGTCTCATTGACTTTGTTGGGGTTTATTGTTTTTTATTTTTTTATTTATCAGAGTGAGATGGCAGTCTCATTAGAAAAAATCACTCCTTGAAAATTAGAGGAAAGAAATTAGAATTCATCTCCTAATGCCCCCTTTACCTGAGTCAACTATCATTTGTATATATGTCTTTTCCTTTTGGCATTCATATTCTTACATGATTCTTACCGTGCATATAAAACTTTCTTTCCTCATTATATGCCCTAGTAGTATATTTTTCTATATTGCTATATTATTCATAATTATAATTTTTAAAGTTGCATAGTATCCATCACATGAATTTATTTAATAGTTATCCTGTTTTTTGACTTTGAAGTTGCTTCCAAAATACCCTATTTTATACTGCAGTGAACATCTTTATGCATAAGATTTTTCCTTAGGAGTTCCTAGGAAAGAATAAGTTCCTAGGAGACATTGTCGAAGTAGAAGAACAGGTACAAAGGATAGGAAACCGGTACAAAGGACAGGAAAATGACCAGCACATAAACTTTCGACAACTCACTTGAATAATCATTTTCCCTCTCAGCAAACTTTTGGTACATATTGCCATGTTGTTTTTCTAGAGTGCTCTATTAAGTATTACTCGAAATATGGTTTGCATACAACTACCAGCTCATAAAACCTTTGTTACCAGTGAACAAAAAAGAAACTTTGCCTTAATGTAAATTGATTCACTGCTTCCTTCCCTTAAAAAGTCTTACTCTTTAAAAACAGTAATGTCAGTTAAACTTCCAGCATATGTAGTGATAGGCTGATTTATAATCTGGCACTTTGAGAAATACTTCTGTAATATTCTTTACACTCTTTTAACAATATACATTCAGGATACAGTTAGAAAAACAAAGCCCAAGCCAGGTAGCTAATAAAGGATTTGATTCAGGGAATTAGTAATAAGGGAGCTGGAAATGCTGAGAAACTAAACAGGGACAGTGTGGGAACTCAGGCATTAATGACAGGAGCCTGTGGCTTTGCTCAGAGTGTGGTAGTAGAGTGCCCAAGGCCAGTTTGCATAGGCTTGTGAAAGCTGACTCTTAAGTAGTCCGGAACTTTGCGAGCAGTTTTGGTGTGGGTAGTCACACCAGAGACATTGGCAAACATTTCAAATCAGAGCTCTCCTCCCACCCAAAGCCAGCTGTTACACATGTATCAACAGACCACTGGGCGAGAGGGGCCAGAGAAGGAGATGGTAGTACCAGAATCAAACAGCCATCTAGCACAAACTGGATCCATGGGAGGGGTTGCCTATCTGGTAGGAGCAGAAGATAGAGGAGATGTAGGCGGTGCTGGAAATGTTGCCCGAAAGGGAGATGAGGATACCCCAGCATCTGCATGAAAGGGATATGAGGATATCTCAGCATCTGCCTGCCTATTGCTCTTATGTATTCCATTAGTACCTTCCACTGATCAAACCTTGATGGAAGCCCATTGACAAGGTTTGCAGGGAAAGGGTATAAAATGCACTCGAGAACAAAGAGGTAAATGACCAGCACATAAACTTTCGACAACTCACTTGAATAATCATTTTCCCTCTCAGCAAGTAATGCGTATTTGTTTACTGCTAACACCTACTTTTCAGTACAAATTCAGCAAATGGTCTCATGCCAGGAGTTAGAAGCACACATGTATAACAAGTTAAAAACATCTGACAGTCTATTTAAAGCATGTGGCTACTACCATCTATGTTCAGTGAAGGCTAGCACCCATGGACAGTGCACTGGGATAACATTTATTAATGCGTGCGTTTTCCTGTGTCTACCCCTTATAACATGTCTGAATTTACAGAGAGATTTCTATGTACACAGTTATAGAATTGAGAGAAAGCCTTAAGAAGAGAATTCATGTTGGCTCTGCCCATGTGCTTTTGGTGGGGAAATCTGGTATTTGCCTAAGTGAAGAAAAAAAGAAAAGAGAGAGAGACACTAAGTTCATTCCCATAATGAAGAGATTGTTGGAGATTGTGTCCAGGTGAGAGCAAAAAGCAGAGCTTATCTTTCAGAGTAAATTTTAAAGTTTGGAGAAAGAAACTCTCTCTAGATCAGCACTGTCCAATGGAACTCACTGGAATAGTAGAAATGTTCTCCATCTGCACTGTCCAGTGAGGTAGTCACTAGCCATATGTGGCTACCACGCCCCTGAAAGGTAGATAGTGTAACTGAGGAAATACAATTTTAAAATATTTGATTTCCGTTATTGAAGTTAATTGAAATATAAATAGCCAGTGTGGTTCCAGAGTCTCGGGTGTGCTAGAGAATTTGGCTGGGTCGGGGAGAAGAGGAAAGGTAATTTATAAAAATGTTACAGTAGGCTCTTAACTTTACGACTTAAATGGTTTTTGGGGGAGCTGTAACTAGAAATTGATATTTCTCTTTTATTACTTGTGACTGCTGGCCTGTACTCTTGTAATGGACTTGCAGGTGAGGAAAGGGCCCCGTTTTGCCCTCATTTACAGCTAAGGTTACTACGTCAATAGTTATAACTGCCTATAGATGGCCTTCCCATATGGAGGGGAACTGATGGTTTTTTTTAGTTGGCTTTAGCCTGTTAGCCCTGGAAGAAAATAGTGGCCCCTAAAGTGATCATGAAACTAAACCTGATTTTTAGACTCAAAAAGACCTACAAATATGACCTCTGTGCCCTCAATAGTATAAGTCTCAATGAGGATAAATCTATATTTTTGAAATATTAGAAATCAATTGGTCTGTAATGCATAAGAGACTATTGCTCTTTGCATACCAGCAGAGTTTGAGATGAATGTCTGAGGAGTGAGAAGATGAGAGAATACTTTTGTTTCCTTCCAGAATATGGAGATGGGATTGCGTTCTTGGTGGGTGAAACTTCTGCTGTTTCTTTAATGGCAATGATTTTCACTGTCAGGAAGGAAAAGAATACTTGTAGGTTGGAAATTCATTTGAAACTGAGAGTTTCAGACTTATCATTTAATTTCCCTAATTTGGAATCATACCCCTTTAAAAAAGTCCTCCCTCCATCCCCTCCTGGCCACATGACAGCAATAGTATGGTATTGATATATATATATATATATATATATATATATATATATATATATATGTATGTATATATAGCAATATACTGTATACATTGTATATACTGTACCGTATATATATGTACCATATATATATATACATATATGTACCAATATACTGTACCATATATATATATGGTTCAGCTCTGGCTGAACTAGGAATCCCTGAAGGAAGGACAGTGTCGTCAAATGAAAGAGCCCCGAAGATTCTTTTCTATCACCTGCCAGACATCTCTGCCGGCTTTCAGTGTCTTTATTTATAGGCAACAAATTACAGATCATCATAAAGGAAAAAAATCTTTTACAGAAATGATTTTTGCTTACACAGTGTTTTGATTAATGAAACATAGTGCTTTGGTTAGTGAAACATATTTTTGCAGGTGTTCATATCTATGGGTTACATTAACTCCCTCAACCAGGACATGTCAATTAGTAAGGTTATTTATGATTTCTTACATTTGATGCCTAGACGATAAAGGGTAGACTGATCATATGGTAGTTTTTAAGCAGGTCTTACAGACAAGAATTAAAAGGCTTAGATGAGTTATATACAAAGTTTAAGCTACATTATTAATTTAATGGCCAGAAGTTAGTCTGTCTGGCATCAAGGAGAAAGATAACTTATTTTGCAAAGGTAAAAGCGCTTGCTCAAGCTTTTTTTCTATGACTGGGTGTGGAACTCTTTATTTATGAATACTTTGTGTGCATGGAAGTGTTCTCGTTAGTACAGTTTTATTTCTTATATTAAGCCCTTTTTTTAGCCATTTAAGAGCCCTGACAATCTCCTCCATAGAGCTGCAGGAAATGTAAAGGGAAAGTACAAAAAGTACACTCCTAAGGACTGTAAGGGAGTCTTGGTTCAGCCTAGAGCATCCTGGGCCCTGTCAAGAGTAGTGTGCTTTGCTTTTAGGATAAAGGCCAATTAGTAGAAAGAGGAGATGCCAGTTTTGCACCGTCTGCAGGAGTGAGGCTCAGACTGCCCTTTCCTCGCCGTGACCACATCAAGCCCAGTGGGGTTATTTTACGATGACAGGAGCTGTGTTTCTCCTGCTACCTTCTCACTGAGACTTATGGAAGTCAGTGAGTTTTCCCATGGGCAGGAGCTGTGCTCAGACTGCCGTCTTCCCCACGGTGACTCCATCAGCTTGAGAGCCCCGGGCAGCTCCCGACAGTACAGCATAGTGTAATGGCATATAAACCACATTTCAATGAAGAGTGAAAATAATTTCTTCCTGCTTTCTGGTGAGGACTCATGTGTTCACTAACTTTTGGAACTAGACTTCATATCCAAGTGGGAAAAATTAACACTTCTCAAGGATTCAAAAGACAAGGTCCCTTGTGATCTAAAGAGTTTTATGCAGTTTCCTGCAGCATATGCTGTATCCCTTGGGCACACTGGGTATCCTCCAGGAAGCAGAGCTAAGCCCACAATGCCATGGCCCTTGGCAGAAATGCTATAAATGGCATGTACTTGTCTTTGTTAGAAAGAAAACAAATTATTCCCACACTGTTAGTATGTTGCTCCAATCACCTTTAATTCCATTTTTACATTTAATTTTAATACACAGTCCTTGAGTTCCTCCAGAGGAAGCTCTAAGTAATTCTGAGAACTAATTACCATTGGATCAATTCCATATGAAGACATGTTATAGGAATCATGTGCTTTGGTAGATTGTTGGTAATAATAGCAATTGGTAGTGATCACTAGTGTGGTTATATCTGAGAGTTCTCAGTGGGCTCTGACACAAGGTTATTATTATTTATAATAATATATCCACATGCTTGTGTTCACAAAAGCCATCTACCTATGTTATTTCATTTGCTTCTTATAATAGTTTCATGAAAAGACATTAAAATTAATTCCAGAATGTATTGGCTATCATGAAGGAACATGGTTTTTACCCTCAAAGACCTCAGAGTCTCGTGGAAGAACTCAGTCTGTCTTACAGGTTCAGAAGGTCATATGACCTTGAGGAAGAGGGCTCAAAACAAATTAATTCTTCCTTTCCCTGAATGTGTGGTGAGTAGATGGTTTATGGTGTCTCAGCCTATCTATAATTAATGCTGTGTGTGGACCCGCACTTGTGGTCCTTATAATGATTACAAGATGTCTTTTAGCAATAACCATTAGGGAACTTTGAAAAAATAAATGTTTGTTATTTACAGAACCTGGAAATTTGATAGCACACCTGGGGTCACACAGCAAGGTCTTGGGTAGAATAAAAGAGAGGGAGTGTGCACACAGGCCTGGGTTCTGTTTTTATTGGGGTTGAGGATTTGGCAGGCTTACTCTGTACTGATGAATTTAAAATGTAAGAACGGGAATTTATAGTGCAGAAAGAGTAAAACAAGGAACACAAATGGTCAGCTTTCAGAATCAATCTCGATTTCTGAAACAAAAGAGCATCACTATGGGACGGTTGCCTGGCTCTTTAGGAAGTCCTGTGGCTAGCTATGTGTTGATTGGAGATACCCCTCTTTGAAGTGTCTGCTTCTTTGAAAGCCTCAACAAGGGGCGCCTGGGTGGCTCAGTTGGTTCAGCATCTGTCTTCCGCTCAGGTTATGATCCTGGGGTTTCCGGGATCATCCCAGTCTGGCTTCCTGCTCAGTGGGGAGCCTGCTTCTTTCTCTCTCTTTGCCTACAGCTCCCCCTGCTTTTGCGCTCTCTCTCTCTCTGTCAAATAAATAAAGAAAATCTTAAAAAACAAAGTTTTTTGAAAGCCTCAACAATAGAAGCTTAAATCAGGCACCTGCTTTACCAAAAAACAAAAACAAAACAAAACTACCATTAGGACTTATATTACAGCAGACCATCTCAAGGGTGCATAGGCTACTTTTATGTGGGGTGGGGATAAAAATGAATCGCTCTTTCATCTCTCCTTATTTTCCATTCTTTCTTCCTCCTTCCCCCGCCGACCCAGATGTGGTTGTCATATGATCAGACATCCCTGCTAATACCATACAAGGGGAAATATGAGTCCCTGGTGGTGAGCTTGCCCATTCCCAAGTGAATGGGATGTGAACTTTTTCAGCAATTCACTTTTGGCTAGAGGACTCATGGAAGAGTTCTGTGGAATAAGTCTCTTTCGTGCTTGGGGCAGTAGTGAGGCCGAGCAGAATTAATGAGCCACCCCAGGTCACACAGCTAGTAAATAGTAAAGCTGGAATCCGGTGGAAGCACTCTGTATTTTTATCACCTTACCAGAGGTTACAAACTTGAAGCTGAAGGCCTCTGCCTAGTCTCACACATATTTTGTTTGGCCTTCATGGTGTGCACACAAGTTGATACTGTTTGAGCAAAACCTAAAGATCAGGGTATTTTGTTGTAAAACTCCAGATTTCTGGTTTCTGTGAGTAACCAGAAAACCTGGCAACAGGGGATCTTGAGCCTTTGTACAGCAGTGAGCTGGATGTGGGTACCAGCTGCCCGCCTGCAGAATATGAGTTTGTCTCCGTGCTTCCTGCTGGCTGGCCCGACCCACTCACCTGCCCTAGGAATGTGGCCCCTGGGAGTATTTGAGAGACTACATTCCCACACTTGCCCGGGCTGGGTCTCTGAAACATAGCTGACCTCTCAGTTGTGGACACAGACAGCGATGAGAAATGAAAAATTAAGTCAATTAAAGCATTCCCTCTGAATGTCACACAGCCTCCTCTTTTTGAAAGATTTTCTGTTCACACTTTGCTGACTTGCAGTGTTTCAGTGGCTAACACCTAGCATGACAGATGATAAAAAACAACAGTTTTCTTCAGTTGTTCACAAAGTTTTCACTGTGGTTCTGCATCAAACTCCCATTTGGGAAAACTTTGATGCTGCTTTCTACCTCCCCCTTAACACGTCCTTAATAAGAATAATTTCTTTCCTTTAAAAAGGTGATATTAGAAACCTTACTCCAAGCCCTGACTAGAAAACAAAATGAAACAGGAGAACCAAAAAAATATTTCCCCCCCTGCTGCCCGAGGTCCCACCCCTTTGACCAGAGACTGCAGTTACCTGATGTGCGCTCTGTAAGTGATGCCCTTGAGTAAAGGGAAAGAATAAAACTGCATTTCATAAGACGCTAAGTGACTTTCTTAAGGCTTTCTTATCAATGACATCTCAAAATTGTCAGTGTCATGGTGTCTGAGAGTGGAATTGCACAAGATGCCGAACTGAGGGCTGCAAATGAGGAAAGAACAATTTGAACTGAAGCTTCGTGTTGACTATTAATTCTTTTATGTGCCTTGGAGATGACTTACCAATGGAAGAATAATGTCTGGCCTCCTGAAGAGAGGAAAGTGCCATGACATGGACTTCATTGCCTCCTTAGCTTGAAAAACTGGTGAGCCACACTCTGGACATTCAGACGGAGCATTGGTCACCACGGCTTCTTAGAAGGTATCCTGAGGCTCATGATGAGTATTTGGAAGATGAAACTGCAGTTCAAGGAAAGAGCTTCAGGGGGCATGTATGATATAGAGCCCTCTGCCTCTAGCTAAACTACCTTCAGCATCTCCTTTCAACACGGTTCCTGGGTTCCTGTTTTAATGTTTTACTAGACTCACTGCTGATAAGCATCTCCTTAAGAAAATCATATTTCCTTTGTAATTTCAATCCATTACTCTTTTTTTCTTAATCATAATGGTGGTTTATTAATGATGATATCTTAAAATATGTTGAGAGCAGTTATACGCTGTATCAGGTTATCTCCTAAGTACTTTATCTGTGTCCTCATATATAATTACCGAAACAACCTTACAGTTTGGGCTCCAAGTATATTCTATAGAGAGGCACAGAAGAATTAAGTAATTTGCTCACAGGACACCCAAGTGGTAAGCGGAGGAGCCATAACAAATTGAACCCAGAATGTCTGACTCCAGAAACTCTGCTGCCATTGTCCTTCACTGCCCTCCTCCGAGAATAATGAGTACCATTCTCCACGTGTCTGCTGTGTGCCATGTCATTACCTGCATGTTCATATAATCCTCCTGACAGTGTTAAAAGATGGAGGCTGTGCTTACCCATCAGGAAACTGACACATTGGAAAGTAGAGGTCCAAGGTCACAAGAAGAGGAAGTGGTGATAGGATTTGAAGCCAGGTGTTTTTGTCTCCAGTGCCCATGCCATGACTCTGTGCTTCTCTCATCCTGGCTTCTGTGGAGGTGGAGTAACCTGATGCGACTAGTCATTTAAAATGAACATGTTTGGGGTGCCTGTAATTAGAGGGATTTCATTTCCATGCTCCATTTCCCCATGTTCACCTCCAAAGACCCTTGGATTTTTGAGGAGCATCCTATTCTTATTCAGGAGAATAAGAACTCAGCTTCTAAGAACTCACCTACACCATTAAGCTTAGTCTTTTTCCATGGAAGTGGGGTTATTGATGCCTGAGGACAGAAGTTTGATTCAAAGGGATTTTCTTTATGTGTTGGTATGTAAACTGTATGGGCAGCCTTGTACCTATGTGGAATGGAGCCATGACATGATGCTCGAAGGGCATTTCCTGCCACTCAGGGTTGAGGACCATGAAGTAGTTTGTAACCAGGCTCTGTTAACCTCTGTTTCCTTCCTCACATCTTTTAAGCTTCTCTCTCTCTTTCTCTCTCTCTTTTTTTAAAAAGATTTTATTTATTTATTTGACAGAGAGAGACACAGTGAGAGAGGGAACACAAGCAGGGGGACTGTGAGAGGCAGAAGCAGGCTTCCTGCTGAGCAGGGAGCCCCATGTGGGGCTTGATCCCAGGTCCCTGGGATCATGACCTGATCCAAAGGCAGATGCTTAATGGCTGAGCCACCCAGGAGCCCCTGGTTTTAAACTTTTTCTGTTCCTCTTCTTTTCTCCTGGGGAGAGTGAAGTGGAGAGGGACAAGGAGAGCTGTATCTGTGACTAGTGTTGGAGAAGGGGGGTCTCCCTTTGTCTTTTATTCTCTATCCCAGGCTCCATCCGGATTTATCCTCCTCCTGGAGGAGACAATATGGGAAAGAGAGTAAATTATGTGAAAACACAGTTTCCTTCCGTCTAGTTTTCGTCTCTGCTTCAGAAGCAACCTGAGTGTAGATGAGGTAGCAAATTTTTCTTGTTGGCTTCTAGGGATTAAATGTTGTTTTGCTTTGTTTTTTAAGCCACAGAAATTCCTGGAATGAGATTGAAGTTCTTCAGTGTCTTTATTTGAACCTTAGAACACAAATAATTCTCAACTTCCCCCTTCTGAGTCACTGCACCTTTTGCTTTGAAGACTTATAAATAGTATTCGGGGTGGAGGGAGGGCTAACTACTTTGGAGGTACTGCAAACATTTGTTGGAAATATAAATATAAATATAATTTTTTGCTTCTCAACTTTGATGAGGCAATTTGCATATAAAATGCCACCAGGGGGTGCCTGGGTGGCTCAGTTGGTTGAGCGACTGCCTTCGGCTCAGGTCATGATCCTGGAGACCCGGGATCGAGCCCCACATCAGGCTCCCTGCTCTGCAGGAGGCCTGCTTCTCCCTCTCTCACTCCTCCTGCTTGTGTTCCCTCTCTGGCTGTGTTTCTCTCTGTCAAATAAATAAAAAAATCTTTAAAAAAAATAAAATAAAATGCAACCGGAAACATCCATTTTGAGCGTATAGTTAGGTGAGTTTTGACAAACACATACACCCTTGGGTAACCACCATCCCAATCAAGATATAGACCATTTCCTAGAATAGCTGTTAATATTTAAAATATATAACGGGTGCACCCGAGTGGCTCAGCCAGTTAAGCATCTGCCTTTGGCTCAGATCATGATCCTGGCGTCCTGGGATTGAGCCCCACGTCAGGCTCCCTGCTCAGTGGAGAGTCTGCTTCTCCTTCTGATGCTTCTCTCTCTCATGTTCTCTCTCACTCGCTTGCTCTCAAATAAATAAATAAAATCTTGAAATAAAATATATACCAGGAAAGACATAGTTAGTTAAATTTCAACACATCAGCAACCACTAACTCTCAGATTGTGTTCTAATTGATTGACATGATAGTAAGTGACAGAAATTTCAACTTATAAAATATATTTATACTAGTAAAAATATCACCTTTAACTGCTAAGTATATTGGGGTTCTGTGTAAGATTTTTGAAAGAGGAAAATATGGTTCTATAGCTAAAAAGCATTTGAAAAGTCAGAGAAAGAGTACCATAAGAGGAAAAATAGACCCAGAGCTGGTTTAGCTCAGACTCAAACTAAATTATTTATGCTGTGATTCACCAGTCTTCCCATCAACCTGAAATCCCTGTGGCTGGCAACTTAGGAAGCTGCCATAGCAGCCAGGATTGTTCAGAAATCAGTTTGGAAACATGACTGAGGTCCAGCACAGGTTAACTGTGTGACCTTAGAAAGTCACCTAACATCTCTGAGCCTCTCCTACTGCCCTGTGTCTAAATAGTTGTTGTTGGGATTACATGATTGGCTGGCAGAACAGGAAGTGGCTCACGTTATCCACTCTGGAGTCAGACCACTTGGGTTATCCATGTAACCTTATGCAAATGCCTCAGCTCCCCTGGGCCTTTGTTTTCAACATCTGTGACACAGAGACAACAACAATAATAGTCGTTCTGTGGGTTTACTATAAGGATGAAATGAGATGATGCATAAGAATTGCTTAACATAGTACCCGGGTCATAGTGAGTGCTTAATGAATATTAAATGCCATAATGTTTAAAGGTGATAATGTGTGCAAAACTAATGTGGTTAGTGCATCACTTAGTGCTCCGTCTATGGAAGATATTATCAGGTAATGCCTACTTCAAGGTGTGTTTAATGCCAGCGGTAAGATTTTCGTCTGCCGCCCAGTCCAACAAAAATTCTTGGTCCTGTTTGTCTGTGTGAAGAGAACTTTCAGTGAGAAAGTTGAGCAAGTCTTTAAGTTTCTGCCAAATCTCTGACTAGCCACTTTGATCGATTGGTTTCGGCTCCCTTGGTCTGGAATTATCTGAGCCTCCTCGTCCCCTGCATTCCCTGCATTTTGAAGAAGATGGATAGACTCAGAGCGACTTCATTCCACTTCTCCACGCTCTCTAATCTGTGGACGGGAATCGGAGAGGCCTTGCTGATAACCTTACCTTTACATCTTTATTTTTGTGCCAACACTAGCCCCCACTATTTGGCAGTCTCAGGAAGAAGTGACAAGAAAAATGTTCCCTTCTGGAAATTCCAGATGTTCTCAGGGTCAGTTTATAGGCTAATTAAATATTTTATCTTGATTCAAGCTCAGAAATGTTCAACTCTCTATCTTGGCTAGTCTGTTTTCAAACACTTGCTATTTCAAGAGCTTCCTCCCATCTGAGAATTTAGTCTCAGACATTTTCTTTTTGAATGTGAATACCAGTTCTTCTTGTTGAAAGAATACAGCTTTGGAACTGTGTGTTGAAGCAAGAAATTCTTATGCCTTTTTAACCTTCCTTTGGTGAATTCTAGCATTTTCAAAACAGCTTCTGAGAAATGGATTTATGGTAGGGAAATTTATTTAAGGCTGCCTCTACTGAAGATTTACTTCAGCCAGTTTATTTCAGTGACTACTCTTGTATAACATTTAGCCCCAATTTTAGTATCTTAAAACAACCGTTTTGTTAGATTCCTGGATTCTTTGCATTGAGACCCCAGAGAGGGCACAGCTTTTCCCTGTTCCAAAATTCCAGGATCTCAGCAAGAAAGCCTGGAAGGCTGACAGTGATTTAAGTCTGTGGTTTCAAATCATCTGAAGGTGCTTTTACTCTCATGGAAGGCTAAAACTTCTGATGAGAGCATCTACATGTGACCTTCCATGAATAGGCAGTCTTAGGTCAAGGACGGAAACCCACCCTTTCCATGGGAAGCTTGTGGAATGTTTGCCACACAGTTTAAAAAATCTGCATCTGGAATTGCACTACTGGGCATTTACCCCAAAGATACAGAAGTAGTGAAAAGAAGGGCCATATGTACCCCAATGTTCATCATAACAATGGCCACAATCGCCAAACTGTGGAAAGTGCCAAGGTGCCCATCAACAGATGAATGGATAAAGAAGATGTGGTACATACATACAATGGAATACTATGCCTCCATCAGAAAGGATGAATATCCAACTTTTGTAGCAACATGGACTGGACTGGAAGAGATTATGCTGAGTGAAATAAGCCAAGTAGAGAAAGTCAAGTATCATATGGTTTCACTTACTTGCAGTGCATGAGGGGTAATATAGAGGACAGGAGGAAAAGGAAAGTAAATGGGGGGCAGGGTAATTCAGGGAGAGAAATGAAACAAGAGAGACTTTGGACACAGAAACAAACTGAGGGACTTGGAGGGAGGGGGTGGGGGGATGGGAGAGCCTGGTGGTGGGTACTGAGGGCACCTATTGCATGGAGTACTGGGTGTGGGGAATGGGCAATGAATCTTGGAACACTGAAAATAAATTTTTAAAAATCTGCATCTGGAAATGTTGATTAACTAAGGAGCTCCATTGTATTATTACATGATCCTATAATTACCTTTACGGGTGTAGATAGGGGGAATGTAGGCATATTTTAATCTTAATTCCCATTTAGGGCACTATCTTAGAAGTGAAAGAAGCAGATATAGAACTTGTGAAAGGAACAACTTTTTAGTCTGAGTGTTAAACTTAGGAAATGCATATCCTCAAGAAGTACAACAGAAAGAAAGTATAAGCTGAAATCTCTCTCTTGATTTTGAACTCCAGTTTAAAGAATAATGTGTATATATGCTACCACCACTAGATACAACAGAGAAGAAGAATGACCAAATAAGAGTCACTAGTATTTACATAGTCCTTCCACATTTTCTTTCACTGATTCCTTGCAACAGTCTATTAAATTCAGCACTATTATTTTTACTGCCAGTTTACAGATGAGATAACTGGAAGTCAGGGATGTCGTACCAATATTTCCAAGATTATATGGTCAGTAGGTGTGGAACTTGTCCTTTAAAATTATCTGACTTTAAATTTGGAATCCTTTAGTTGTACCATGAGTCCTCTCCTGCTGGTGCCCTTATTCCAAGTCCTGCCCCCTTTGCAGAAGCCAGTGCACCCACCCATGACTGTGGGAGCCACCAAAGCCCAAACACAATCACCTTCATCTTCCTACTACTCAGTCCCTCTCTTGTCTACTCTCTCCCTGCTACCTTGAAATTTGCCCAACCACATTTTCCAATACAAATACATAATTCCACAATAATTTTTTAAAGATTTCATTCATTTATTTGAGAGAGGGAGAGAGAGCATAAGCAGGGGAGGGGTCAGAAGGAGAGGGAGAAGCAGGCTCCCTGCTGAGCAGGGAGCTCAACAAGAGGCTGGATCCCAGGACCCCAGGATCACTACTCGAGCCGAAGGCAGATGCCCAACCAACTGAGCCACCCTGGCACCCCACATTTCTACAGTGATTTACTGACAAGAAAGAAGGTCATCCAGTGGGTATATAATCTATGATAGGTAGTAGAAATTGCTATGAAGGAAAATGAAGTAGAGATGAGAATAAGGAATGTTGGGGCATTAGTTTAAAAATTATGGTTGAAGAGGGCTTATCTGAGGAAGCGGTATTGCACAGAAACTTGAACAGGGAAGGGAGGGAACCATTTGGATATAGGGAAAGATTGTTCTAACAGAAACAGGAGCAGAGGCCATGACACAGACATTTCTTGGCCTATTTAAGGAATGGCAGGGAGACAAGAATGAGAGAGCAGTGGAATAATGAAGACAGGAGAGAGGAAATGATGTGGGAGAGGTGGCTAGGGACCGGAATGTGTAGGGCCTGATAAGCCATGGTAGGGATCCTGGATTTTTATTCCAAATGTGATGAAGGGGGGAGAATTGGAAGGCTTGGAGCAGGGAAGTGATTTGCATTTTGAGAGATCACACTGTTTGCTGTGCCAGACAGTGTACAGAGACAAGAACAGATGCTGGAGACGACTCAGGAGCTACTGTATTTGTCCAAGTGAGAGATGTAATAGATTGGATCAGGTGGTAACCATGGAGAAGATGAGAAGTGATTGGAAATGAGGTGTATTTAAAAAGTAGACTCTGTAAATCTGCTGATGGATTACATATAGGGTAGAAGAAAAAGAGAAATCAAGAATGATTCCAAAGGTCTGAGCAACTGGGTCAGGTATGATAGACAACACTGAGGGAAGAGCACATTGTGTCAATAATTCTGCAATAAACATGCTTCTAACAGTGAGAGACTGGTACTGGCACAGTGTGACCCTGATTACAGACCGTTTATATTTTAATCCCAGCTCCATTTACCAGTTATAACATCTTCTACAAATCAACTCCCTCCATTTTCCCATCTATATAATAGGAACAGTAAAAACACCTACTTTGTAGAGTTGTTTGGAGATTTAACACACAGTAGTGCCTAGCACTTAGAATTACCTAACTGCTAGCCATCAGTGTTATTATGAATTTAATTCCATGAACACCGATGATTATTTTATTAGGGGAAGTGTTGGAATCAAAGAATATGCATGTATTTGAAGTTTGCCCGATTTCATCTGGAATAATCATACCAATGTGTCCCTACCAGCAAACTGTAAGATGCAAAGGAGGCAATTCTTTAGAAAAATATTTTAAATATTTAAATTTTAATATAAATACTCCCTGGACCTTTGTAATTCTCTCTTGCCCCAGTCACAAAATGAATATTTTCGTGGTTTGGCATCATTTGCCCTCACTTAAGTGATTCTAATCACATTTCTGTCCTCCTTCCAAAATTATATTAATATGCATTGCAGTTATTACTATAATATAACATGACTGATATAATAATAAAATACTAACATAATTAAAACAGCTAATTACTAACATGATTTTATTACTGTACATTGTGTATGTGTGACTTTGCAAGAGAGTAAGAAGGTGCATAAGGGAGATGTGATTGCATTTGTGTGTGTACTGGAACTGAAGAATGAATCCAAACATCTCCATGTTGTCACCTTTAATTCTGAATGATCACCACATTTGATTCTATGCTTTATTTAAAGAGAGGAAGAGAAATTGATTTAATAGCCTGTCACATTATACGACACAAGAAGAACTCGGGAAGAGAAAACGCTCTGGTATTCTCAGTGGGAAGAAAAATATTGTGACAGTTCCATGGAGAAATCTCTGTGCTGATAGAACTGGTAGAAATTATGGTGATGAGCTGAGGATCTTAGGAAAAATGCATGGCTTCCATGGAATAAATCTGACCACTATATCACAGAGCTCTGTATTATAGAAGACTGTTTCTCTTTCTTATACAAGGAGAGCAAGGTAGGAGAAACTCCAGTTGTTCATTCTCTTTTTCTCATTCCTTGAAAATAATTTATTCCATCCAATTTCTTCTGGCAGTTTCTAAAATACTCTATTTAACTGAGGTGGGATCAAGAACAACAAATTGTGATAATAACATGATAGAATTATAAAATTTAATCAGGAGTGTTTAATATCTTAGTGTTGAACTCAGGCATCCTTGAGAAGTCAGTTTGTACTTTAGTGAACAAATAATGTTAGGGAAAAATAACCTCCAGTCACAGTAAGACACCTTATAGCTGAACAAGTTGGTTCATTATTGCTTATTGCCACAAGGGAGAACACTCTCCTTGGGGGAACTCAGAGGCATCTCAATAAAAGAGTTTAAGACAGGACTTAGAGAATTTGAGTTATTGCTAGGTGTTTCAGGAGAATTTAAGGAAGGATGGCTTCCTGGTTTGGGTGGTTTCAGGGAGCCGGGGCAATTTTATTATTGAGCACATGAACAGATCTTATCTAGAGGGAAGAATAGACCAAGGCTAAAGCTATAATCGGTAAAGAAGCAGCAGTCACTCATTTTAACTGGGACGGGGGATGTCAGTTCATTTCTGTGCCTTGGACAGTGCTTACAGTTTTGTCTGTTCAAATGTGATTATGAAGCAGTTTAGTCGTTGTCTTGCTCCATCAGGGGTACGTAGTGGCTGCGTGTTTTCATGGTGTTCTGTGAAATATCTTTTGGTCAACAGAACACTAAAGCCTCATTATGTGTGGCAGACCAGCGCCTGGTAACATCAAGGCCTCTCTGACAGCACTATGTCAGCCCAGCAAGCTGGCTCCCAGACATCATCAGGAGCTGCTCTCCTCTTGCTCAGAAATTAAGCTGTTCTATTTCAAAAACATCTTCTTAACAAGGGACCAACTTGTTGGCTCAGCAAAATATCAATCATACCAAGTCTTGAATCCAAACAAATAATCTTTTTATTTCTCAGCTCTCTTTATTATCCAAAGAATGGTAATATATTCAATGCATCTGGATTCTTGAAGTTATTTTTTTTTTCTCCTTCAGTCTCCCTTCTACTCTTCCTCTATCTCCAGATCCACTGGAGGGAAAATTTCCAAGAGTGTTTTTAAAGACATTTTAAGTTTCTGCTTATCTCTCCTATTACAAGCTCTTTAAGAAATACTCTCAGTCTATTTCATAGGGCATGAGTTTTCACAAGAGAGCTGGACAGGAAAAAATTTTTTTAAGATAAGGTAGATGGCTTAATTTTAGTCCCATTTATTAAGACTGCTCCTAAATTGTGTTTGGGGGGAATTATTTTCCAAAAATTCCATTTTGTAAGTATTTCCTAGTCATTGGCATTTGTTCAACAAATGTCTATTGAATACCTACTGTACGTCATACACCTGCTTGCCACTGAACATAAGAATGGACAGTCATGGTCTCTGTCTTCAAAACCTCATATTCCTTAAGGGACAGAGAAATGTGTGAGCCAAAATATTCTTTATGAGCTTGGAGGAGGGGATCAGAGGAAAGTATATTCAACTCCAGACAGGGAAGATGTTACTTAAACTAGATCTCAGGGGGTGATTTTGCCAGGTAGACAAGATAGAGAATAACATTGTTTAAAAGAGAAAGTTATGCTCTATGCAAAGGACAGATTTTAACAGGAGGCAACAACCCCTCCTAATCTCCAAACTCAGTAATTCTGATGGTAAATGGTTCTTGGTAGGACTTTATGAAAGGACCGTTATCTTTTTGGCTAGCGCTCTGCCTAAGCCATACCCCCAGAAGAGAACATCTCTTCTATTTTTAAAGACCTTTTGAGAACAGAAGTCCACAGTCATCCTAGGAGGTGGATGGGTTTTGAGTCACAGAGCCTATTAGCACAGATGGTGTTCGGCGGTTCTCAGTAGGGAGAGGAAGGGATGTTCTGGGAAGGATCAGGGGCCAGTTTTGAGGGTTTAATCCTTTGAATAGAGAATAATTCTGATGCAGCCTCAAGCTTCTATGCCAGTCTTCTCCCGAGAACCTACCATAGGAGACTGGATATGGTGATGTCACATGGAACAACTGACTTCTCTTGTGTCACAGGATCTTAGGGAACTATGAGGAAGCTTGAGAAAAAAAATTATTAGTGGAAATAGGTGTATGTTATTCACAAGGTGTCTGCCTTAGTTACACATAGCCTAACTCATACACACTCCTGTAGTGTTCCACACTCACTTCAGTCACTTCATGTAATCATATAATCTCACACACTGTGTGGTCTGGCCTCACTGACAAACTCTAAGAAATAGTGTTGAGTCTGTCTGTTTTTACAAACAACACACAACTTTATACACTTTTAAATTCACTTCATAGTTAATTCTGGTTAGTGGACTTACCAAATGAAACTTATTCAAGGAGTTACTTAAACAGTAGGAGATGGTCTCAGTCATACTTTTGATAGAATATTCCAGAATAAACAAATGAATTTCCTAGGTGTTCTTTATTTAAGAACTTAAGCAAGATAAGATCTATAAAGGCAAGACTTTAAAAAAAATGTATTGGGGCGCTTGGGTGACTCAGTTGATTGGGCGGCTGCCTTCGGCTCAGATGGGATCCAGCCCTACATCAGGCTTCCTGCTCAGCGAGGGGCCTGCTTCTCCCTCTCTCACTCCCTCTGCTTGTGTTCCCTCTCCAGCCGTGTTTCTCTCTGTCAAATAAATAAATAAAATCTTTTTAAAAATTATTATATGACAGAGAGAGAGAGGGGGAGAGAGAAGGAACACAAGCAGGGGAAGTGGGAGAGGGAGTAGCAGGCTTCTTGCTGAGCAGGGAGCCTGATGCAGGGCTGGATCCCAGGAGCTGAAGGCAGAGGCTTAATGATTGAGCCACCCAGGTGCCCCAGGGCAAGATTTTTTAAAAAATTTATTATTTAAGTATGGCTGATATACAATGTTATATTGGTTTCAGGTACACAACATAGTGATTTGACAATTCTCTACATTACTCGGTGCTCACCATTGTAAGTGTAGTTACTATCTGTTACCATACAAGATTACTGCAGTGTTATTGACTATATTCCCTAGACTATACTTTTCATCCCTGTAACTTACTTGTTTTATAACTGGAATTTTGTAGCTCTTAATCCCCTTTATCTATTTCATTTATCTTCCCAGCCCCCTCCTTTTTGGTAACCATGAGTTTGTTCTCTGTATTTATGAGTCCATTTCTGTTTCATTTATTTTGTGTTTTAGATTCTGCATGTAAGCAAAATTACATGATATTTGTCTTTTTCTGTTCAGCCTGTTTCACTTAGCCTCATACGTTCTAGGTCCATTCATGTTGTTGTAAATGGTATTATCTCATTCTTTTTTATGGCTGTACAGTTCTGTCTGCATGTGGGTCTGTGTATCATTGGATGCTCTATTGTTGAACACTTGAGTTGCTTCTGTATTTTGGCTATTATAAATAATGTTGCAATGAACATAGTGGTGCATATATCTTTTTGAATTCTTGTTTTCTCTGGGCAAATACCCAGTAATGGAATTATTGGATCATATGGTATTTCTATTTTTAATTTTTTGAGGAATCTCCATACTATTTTCCATAGTGGTTGTACCAATTTACATTCCTGCCAAGGGTGCACGAGGGTTCCCTTTTCTCCACTTCCTCACCAACACTTGTTATTTCTTGTCTTTTTGATCTAGCCTTTCTGACAGGTTTAAAGTGATATCTCACTGTGGTTTTGATTTGCAGTTCCCCGATAATTAGTGATGTTAAACATCTCTTCAGGGCGCCTGGGTGGCTCAGTAGGTCACAGCCTCTGCCTTCGGCTCAGGTCATGATCTCAGGGTCCTGGGATGGAGGCATCCAGCTCCCTGCTTGGCAGGGAGCCTGATTCCTCCTCTCTCTCTGCCTGCCTCTCTGCCTACTTGTGATCTCTCTCTCTGTCAAATAAATAAATAAAATCTTAAAAAAAAACCCATCTCTTCGTGATTCTGTTGGAAATCAATGTTTTATTTTGGAAAATGTCTATTCTACTCATGTTTTAATCAGATACTTATTGTTTTGATGTTGAGTTGTATAAGCTCCTTAATATATTTTGGATATTAAACCTTTATTAGATAAATCATTTGTAAATATTTTTCCATTCAGTGAATTGCCTTTTTGCTTTGTTGCTGGTTTGCTGTGCAAAAGATTTTTATTTTGGTGTAGTCCCAATAGTTCAGTTTTTCTTTAGTTTTCCTTGCCTGAGGAGACATATCTATAAATATGTTGCTAAGGCATAAGGGCAAGACTTTTATCTATTTTACTCACCATTGAATCTCTAGCTCCTAAGACAGTGTCTGGTACTTGGTAGGTGCTAAACAAGTACTTGAAGGTTGAGAGGAATGAGGTTTTCTGTTGCTTATAGAGATTGTTGGTGTTTTATCAGTGTTGAATTTGATCATTTGGAAGTTCTTCTGTAGGGATAAGTGCACGCTATGTTATCCATGCCTGATACCATTCTTTAATGGATAATTTTTGTTCCTGAATCTTATTTTAGAAGATTTTACTTATTTATTTGAGAGAGAGAGAGAGAGAAAGCACAAGAGCATGAATAGGGGCAGGCAGAGGGAGAAACAGACTCCCCACTGAGCAGGGAGCCTGATGCAGGGCTTGATCCCAGGACCCTGGAATCATGACCTGAGTCCAAGGCAGATGCTTAACTTACTGAGCCATCCACATGCCCCTTGTCCCTAGAACCTTGATGTGCTTTCGTGTCAATGGTTATTCAGTGATGATTGTGTCACTTGTTACTATGAGCTGGAGCTATAAGCAATCCTGGGACATTAGTTTTGTAGTTCCTAAAGCAGAAAAAGGCAAGGAAGGAAAGTGTTGTATCAGTTCTAGGTAGTTTCACAGTAAACATCTTTGCAACAGCATTTTTGTGGCAAAATTTTAGTCATGTAACTAGTTGGCTCTAAGACAATTTTGCCATGAAAGATAAAAAAAAATGACTGGTTGACAGTTTGGTTTGACAGCTTGTTGGGTTTACCAGCTGATTGAAAGTTTGGTTTCATTCCTCCATTGAGACATACTCCCACTTTTTAAATGAAGATGTTATTTATTTATTTATTTATTTACTTACTTACTTACTTACTTACTTACTTATTTATTTATTGAAGATGAGCAGGGGGAAGAGGTAGAGGGAGAGGGAAAAGTAGACTCCTTGCTGAGTAGGGAACCCAATGCAGGGCTCAATCCCAAGACCCAGGGATCATGACCTGAGCTAACAGAAGATGCTTAACCAACTGAATCACCCAGGCATCTCAGTACTCCCATCTTCATATTAAATAAATCTTAGCCCTCATAATGGTCTAGAGAGTGGTACAGACTGTTGAACCCCATTTCCCATAGAACTTTAGAGCATCTGTCAACAGACATGTGACAATATGTCAAAAGCAAACAATAATATAGAAGGCTTTCATAATGCAATACAAAGCTCAATTACAAATACGCATTCTGGTATTTGGAAACTGATACCTTTCTTATGGAGGAAAATATTTTAACAAAAAGAGAAAAAGTGCAATACCAAATGAGGAGAATCAACAAGCAAAAAAAAAAAAAAAAAAGGAAGAAAGAAAGAAAGAAAAAGAAAGTATAATACTATGACCAGAAGACTTTGAAGCCAGGTGCTTAGGTACAACCCACAAAATAGAATCTTTTATTTGTGCAATATTGCTATGATCTACACACACTTAAATTGATTCAAATATTTTGTATTTTGCAATAAAGTCTTTCTAATTTTGTTATTCATTTTTCTTGTTTTATTATGTCCTTTTAAAGGAATATCTTATTTTTTGTGTTTTTATCTTAGGGCAAAATTGCCTTATGGCCAATTAGTTATGCAACAAAAGTACTTGCAGCAAAGATGCTTATGGCAAAAACATAAACACCATAAAATACCAGACACGGAAGGTTTGGTGTCAAGGAAACAGACATTGTCTGCTATAGACTGTTAAAGGAAAGAAGCCACAGACACTGCAATACCATCAACTCCTCTTTAGCCTTGAAGAAAGTAGCTCTAGGATGGCTTTTTTGAAATATAGAAAATGTCCTTTGTTGATGCTAGTGTACCTTATACCTGGTGCTTGGAGTATGATTTAGGGAGCACTTGTCATCCTGTCCCTAGCTGTTCCTTCTGATTAGTGATACTGCACACATGCTTCATTAGGCTCTGCCACCTTTTGTCAGTTACCACACAGATTAACCTTTACTGAAATTGATGATAACATACACATATACACACATGCTCGGGAAAGGGGGGAAAAGAATGTCTCATAGCAATAAACAGCTCTCAAAATCAGTGAAGGGCAGGCTTTCATTTGGTTATGGTTGGAATTATCTTTAAATAGATAAGTATTATTTGCTTTTGCTTTTTTTTGGTAAATATAGGACTTTGTTTTCCTCTGGTTAAGTAGCTCATTTCTTTTCTTAACAACATAAATGAATAAATAAAATGAAAATACCAACCAACAAAAACCAAACAAACTCAAGTTTTCAAAAGCCCGGGAAAATTTCTGATGGCCAAAGACAAAATGGTTTCTTTTTAAACATTTTTTCAAGGGTGCCTGGGTGGTTCAGTCAGTTAAGCATCTGCCTTGGGCACAGGTCATGATCGCAGGGTTTTGGGATGGAGCCCCATGTCGGGGCTTCTCCCTCTCCCTCTTCCCCTGCCCTCTGCTTGTGCTCTCTCCTTCTCTCTCATGCTGTCTCAAATAAATAAATAAAATGTTAAAAAAATTTTTCCAGATTTACTAAAGAATGATTGAAAACTTACAAATTGTATACATTTATAATGTTCAGCATGGTTTTTAAAGGTATGCAGTGTGATGATTTAATACATATACACATTGTGATATGATTACCACAACCAGTTAACACATGTCACCTCTCATAGTTACCTTTTTTTTTTCCTGGTAAGAACACCTAAGATCTACTCTCAGGAAATTTCAACCACACAACACAATATTATTAAGTATAGTCACTATGTTGTACATTAGATTCCCAGAAATTACACATCTTATGACTAAAAGTGTCTACCCTTTGACCAACATCTCATCATTTCTTCCATCCTCCTCTGTTCCACTCTCTGGTTCTATGAGTTCAACTCTTTCAGTTTCCACATGTAAGTCAGATCAAACAGTATTCATTTTTGTGTGTCTGGCTTATTTCACTTAGCATTTGGGTTCATACATGTCACAGATGGCATGACTTCCTCCTTTTCTTATGGCTGGTATTTCTCTCTCTCTCTCTTTTTCCATTCCTCCTCTCCCTCTCTTCCTTTCTTTTTAAGATTTGATTTATTTATTTGAGAGAGAGAGAGAGAGAGCACAAGCAGGGTGAGGGGTGGAGAGAGAAGTAGGCTCCCCATGGAGCAGGGAACCTCATGCGGGGCTCAATCCTGGGACTCCAGGATCATGACCTGAGCCGAAGGCAGATGCTTAACAACTGAGTCACCCAGGTGCCCCTGTTTTGGATGTTTTGTGTGCCAGTCTCAATGCCAGCCTCTTGATAATCAATATTGTGGCTGGAACAGCGCTTGCTCTTCTTACTGTGACTATAAGATGCCCCTTAGCAATAACCATCAGGAAACTTTGAAGGAAAAAAAGGATTTATTACTCACAGATTCTGGGAAGCAAATGACATAACTGGGGCCACACAGGGAGGTCTTGGAGAGAAGGAGAGAGGGAGGGAGCATAGCGGTTTGGGGTTCTGCTTTTATTGGAGGTCAAGAGTAGGGGCCAAGGGCTTCATGGGCTCACTCTCTATTGGTGAATTTAAAACAAAAGAGTTGGCACTTAAAGGGCAGGAAGATAAAGAAAACAAGTGACTCAAATAGTTACTGAAATCAACCAAGTTCTCTAAAAACAAGGTTCCTCAATATTAGGAGGGTGGCCTGATTCTTTATCTAGTCATGTGGCTGAAAATATATTCATTCAAGATAGCCATCTTTAAAGTGGGTGTCTCTTCAATCACACCTGAAGTCAGGCATTTGCATAACAAATTATCTATGTACACATGTGTGTGTATATTCTAATATATATGTATATGAATACACATATAATCACATTTATTGCATCCATTCATTCATTGACATACAGTTGTGTTGTTTTCATATCTTGGTTATTGTAAATAATGCTGCAATGAACACAGAAATGCAGAAATTTCTTTGAGATAATGATGTCATTTCCTTTGGATTATACCTAAAAGTGGGATTGCAGGATTATGTATAGTAGCTCTATTTTTAATATTTTGAGGAACCTCCAAACTGTTTTCTATAATGTGCTTACACTCCCACCAATAAGGTGCACATGTTTCTTTTTTCCTACACCTTTGCCAATGCTCATTATCTCATCTTTTTGATGATAGCCATCCTAACAGGTATGAAATGATTTCTCATTGTAGTTTTGATTTACATTACCCTGATGATTAGTGACATTAAAATTTTTTCATATACTTATTGGCCATTTGCATGTCTTCGTTGGAAAAATGTCTATTCAGAAGCTTTACTCATTTTTAAATTGGATTATTTGGTGTTTTACTGTTGAGTTGTATTAATTTTTTCTGTTTTTTAGATATCAATCTATTATCTGATATGTGGTTTACAAGTATTTCCTCTCATTCCATAGGTTGCCTCTTCGTGTCATTGATTGTTTCCTTTGCTGTGCAGAAGCTTTTTAGTTTAATGTCATCCCATCTGTTTATTTTTGCTTTTATTGCCTATGCTTTGGGTGTCAGACCCAAAAAATGACTAGCAAGACCAATGTCAAGGAAATTTTCTCTTATGTTTTCCTTAGGAGCTTTATGGTTTCAGGTCTTATATTTAAGTCTTCAATCCATTTCAAATTAATTGTTGTGTATAAGATTAGAGTCTATTTTCCTCTCTTTTCTTGCCTTCTTTTTTTTTTAGCTTATGAATATGTGATTTTCCCAACATCATTTATTGAAAAGACTGTCCTCCCCCTTGTATATTCTTAGGATGCTTATTGAAGTTTAGTTGATAGCATGTGGTTGTATCTGTTTCTAGATTCTCTATTCTATTTCATTTATCTATGTGTCTGTTTTTAATGCCAGTATTATACCATTTTGATTATAACAGTTTTGTAATAGATTTTGATATCAGGAGCGCCTGAGTGGCTCAGTTGTTTAAGCGACTGCCTTCAGCTCAGGTCATGATCCCGGAGACCCGGGATCGAGCCCCACATAGGGCTCCCTGCTCGGTGGGAAGCCTGCTTCACCTTCTCTCACTCCCCCTACTTGTGTTCCCTCTCTGGCTGTGTTTCTCTCTGTCAAATAAATAAAATCTTAAAAAAAAAAAAAAAGAATTTGATATCAGGAAATTTATTGCTTTCAACTTTGTTCTTCTTTCTCACAATTGCTTTGGCTATTCAGGGTCTTTTGTGATTCCACACAAATTTTAGGACTATCTTTTCTATTTCTGTGAAACATGTCATTGGAGCTTTGATAGGGATTACATTGTATCTATAGATTGCTTTGGGTAGTATTTAAGCAACATTAATTCCTCCAATCCACGAACACAAAATATCTTTTCACTTTTTGCATCGTCTTCAATGTTTTTCATAAATATGTGCGTCTTCAATGTAGAGGTCTTTTAAGTCTTTGATTAAATTTATTCCCAAGTTTTGTTTTGTTTTGTTTTTGATGTTATTGTAAATGGGATTTTTTTTTCTTAATTTCCTTCCTGGGCAGTTTGTTGTTAGTTACAGAAACACAAAATTGAAGTCATATCAAGTGTATTTTCCAATCACAGTGGTATGAAAAAACCAGCAAATTCACAAATATATGAGAAGTAAACATGCTTCTGAATAACCAGTGGGTCAAAGAAGAAATTTTAAAAAGGAGATCAGGGCACCTGGGTGGCTCAGTGGGTTAAAGCCTCTGCCTTCGGCTCAGGTCATGATCTCAGGGTCCTGAGATCGAGCCCCGCATTGGTGGTTTACAAGTATTTCCCTGCTGAGCAGAGAGCCTGCTTCCTCCTCTCTCTCTGCCTGCTTGTGATCTTTCTCTGTCAAATAAATAAATAAAATCCTTAAAAAAGAGAGAAAGAGATCAACGGGGTGTCTGGATGGTGGGTTGAACTTCTGCCTTTGGCTCAGATCATGATTCCGGGGTCCTGGGATCGAGCCCTGTGCTGGGCTCCCTGCTCAGTGGGGAGCTTGCTTGTCCCTCACTCTACCCTTTCCCCGGGTGATGCTCGCTCGCTCTCTCTCTCTCCCTCACAAATTAATTAATTAATTAATTAATCTTTTTAAAAAGGAGATCAAAAAGTATCCTGAGACAAATGAAAAGGGAAACACAACATACCAAAAATTTTGAGGATGCAGCAAAGGTTCTATGAAGGAAGTTTTAGTGATAAGAACTTACATTTTAAAAGAAGGAAAAATCTCATATAAACAACCTAACCTTAATGCCCAAGGAACTATAAAAATAACAAACTAAGCCCAAAGTTAACAGAGAGGGGGAAATAAAGAACAGCGCAGAAATAAGTGAAATAGAGCCTAGAATGACAATAGAAAAGATCAACAGAACTAAGAATTGGTTTTCTGAAAAAATAAACAAAATTTACAAACCTTTAGTTAGACTACCCAAGGGGGGGAAAAAGAGGGAACTCAAACAAAATGGCATCTTAAATAGCTTATGTTTTTCAGGACCCATGGAGACCCTTTTTTCATGTAGCGTGTGTGTGTGTGTGTGTGTGTGTGTGTGTGTGTGTGTGTGTGAAAGAGAGAGAGAAAGACAGAGAGAGAGATTTATTTATTTACTAGTATTTATTTATTGCCTTCCATAAAGCCATGTGTTATGAAGTCAGTCCATGACTTTTAGAGGTTAACAGTGTAAAAATGGAATCCCAAATCATTTTCATACTTGTTGAGTAAGCCCAAGCAAGTTATTCAGCATCTTAGCCTTTAGTTTCCTTGTTTGTATGATAGGAATAATGCCCATCTCATAGGTTTGCTATGACAATCAAATGATATGATGTTGGCAAATGTCCTTAGTCAAGGCCATCAAAGGCCTTAAATGTCAGTCTAAAGATCTTATATTCTGGGGGCGCCTGGGTGGCTCAGTTGGTTAAGCGACTGCCTTCGGCTCAGGTCATGATCCCACAGACCCGGGATCGAGTCCCACATCTGGCTCCCTGCTCAGCCGGAAGCCTGCTTCTCCCTCTCTCACTCCCCCTGCTTGTGTTCGCTCTCTGACTGTGTTTCTCTCTGTCAAATAAATAAAATCTTTAAAAAAATATTATATTCTGTAGAAAGTTTGGGTCTGGGACACTTGGGTGGCTCAGTCAGTTGAGCCTCTGCTTTTGGCTCTGGTCCATGGTCCCATAGTTCTGGGATTGAGTCATGCATTGGGCTCTTTGCTCAGCAGGGAGCTTGTTTTTCCCTCTGCCTGCTGCTCCTCCTACTTGTGTGCGCTCGCTCTCTCTCTCTCTCTCTCTCTGAAAAATAAGTAAATAAAATCTTAGAAAGAAAGAAAGAAAGAAAGAAAGAAAGAAAGAAAGAAAGAAAGAAAGAAAGAAAAGAGGAAAGAAAGAAAGAAAAGAGGAAAGAAAGAAAGAAAGAAAGAAAGAAAGAAAGAAAGAAAGAAAGAAAGAAAGAAAGAAAGAGGGTCTGACCTTGGAGGTGTGTGAGAAATATCCATCAACAACACACATGTAATTTTCTTTTGCCTTGTTTAGCTTTAAGCCAAAATCTTTCCAACTTCTCCCATTGTTATAAGGAACACAAGATGTTAATTTTAAATTAATTTCTTTACTATGTAGTAAAGTTGTCAATAAAACAACTTTGTAAATGAAATGAGTACATTAAATATAACAAGAAAAATGAAGTAGCATCATTTTGTTTTAGATTGAATCCAATATGTATGCAACACCTTCATATACTTAAACTCACTTAATATTTACAGTGACTCTGCCAAATAAATTGTATTACCTTTATTTGTAGTTGAGGAAACCAAGGTCACAAAAGCAACAAAGGGGGTCCTCTTACCTTCAACTCTGCAGCAACCTGAGAGCACTTCAGGAGTTTAAGAAAGTAAAAAAACAAGTGGTAATTTCTTGAGATAGTTCATTATAATGGATTACCAGAGCATCTTGAGGGGTGGAACTGTTTCCTTATCCATTCCCTGTTTGATCCTCAGTGTTGGGCCCAGTGCCTGGAGTGCTGTAGGTACTCAATAAACACTTACCAAATGAGCAACTGGATGAATAAATAACTTTGAAACTAAAGTAGTTTTGTATTGAGTTTAAGTGGTCAAATGTTTCCTTCTACACTGGACAGTCACTTACTGTGGATGTCAAAGCCTAGACAGACAGAAGTCATTGGGGGAAACATCTAGTAATCTCTCACTCTTCCCAAGCCTATGGGCCAGCTGTGTCCTCAGGAGTGGCCTGAGACTGGGAAAAAAGAGGCAGGTAGTACAGAAGGAAGCCAAGGAGTCAGAGAAGGTACAGAGATCACTTCTGCTTTTTAGCTGTCCCCAGTGCACAATGCATTCCTTGCCCATAGCTCTCCCTGGGCTGAACTGAGACGATTCATTTCTGGTTAGCCACCCTTTTAGAGTGTGGGCGCCTCAAGGATAGAGACTGGGCATTTACTATTACTGAATTCCCAGCACTTAGCATGAAAGTGGATGTTTCCCACCCCACCCTTCCCCAATCTTAACTGAGATATGACTAACAAATTAAAGTTGATATGCTTTTTATATGTAGATTTTACAACATGATATGTTGAAATTCAGTGTTTTGTAGATATTTGTGAACATGAACAGGGCACACTGATGTACTAAACAAAATGTGTCCCATGCAAAAGAATTTTATCTTCTGTAGTGGCGTTCCATGCATACCAGATGCCTCCGAGTGGTCTCAGGGTCGACTCAGAGAGCCAGGGATGTAGAGCTTGATTTAAAAAGATCAGGATATTACAAAGGAAGGAGGAAATATTAGCAGGTTTCCTAAAGGCAGGTTTCTCTTGCTGAATCTCAGAAGCTGGCTTTGCCAGAGTAATAATTTTCATCCCCCACTGTGTCAGTCAGGGTCTAGTCAAAAGAAGGAAACTACAAGTTATTTTAAGAGATATAATTTAATATAAGGAATTGTTTACTAGGAATTAAAGCTGTGGAAAGGCAAATGGAAGACATGAAGGTATCAAAATGACAGCAGCAGAAAGTAAGTTTTGCCCTTGGGGCGGGAAGAGTAAGGAGACAAAGTTGACTGAAATTCAGACCTTTGAGAAGGAGACTGTGCGATGTGTCTGAAGAGGACAAGGCGGGTTCTTTGAGTGTGGGAAAAACTGCAAAGTGGATTCAGCAGCTTCCAAAGGAATGAAGTGACATTTCCAAGCTGAGAAGTCTTGCTTGGGAAAGGCTGCTGATGCTCATGGCGACAAGAAGCAAAACTGGAACACTGATGGGCGGGTCTTTTCCTCTTTCTTCTCACCTCTGGAGACCTCTCTTGGTCCAGCCTAGCAGGGACCCAGCTGCCAAAACAGAAAGCAGTTTTGAGTTCGCAGGTCTAGCCTCACGAAGTCACATAAAGACATGGGTTGGAAACTGAGAGACAAGAGTTTAATAATTGGCATACCCACCTACCTTCCCAAAGCTGTCAGTCACAGAGCATGAGCTGTCTTTAGTTATTCCACAAGACACGGAAGCACCTACATTTACTATGGCTAATACTTAAATAGTTAGATTTCATCTTCATACTACCAGCAGTCCTAGGTAGGTGAGAATAGATTTTTTCCATTCTTGTTTGAGTTCTCACCCTGTGATCTTTAATATTGAGAAGTGGTTAAGCTCCAGGCTGTTCCAGGCTATGAAAGTTTGAATTTTACCTAAAGTTTGAATCTTAACTCTTCCAGTACTATCTGAGCAAGAGTCATTGCCTCTTTACGCTTCAGTTCTTTCAGTTTCTTCAGTAAAAGATCTCCCTTTATTGGGCTAGGACTGGTGTGAATATTAAATAAATTTATACCCATAAAACCCTTGGAGTATCTGCTTGTACTAGTAGGGGCTCAGTGAATATCAGTTCTTATTATTTATGTTGGCCTTGGGTGATACAGGGTAGAAAACGTCAGAGATGGATAGAGTAAAATGAGATGGGTCCTCTGAAAATTCATCTGGCCAGCAAATATTTATTTATTGCCCTGTTCTAGGTCTTGGAGACATACAAGTGAAAAGATGTAGTTTCAGCCATCTGAGAGTTCCGATCTTGTGATAGATAAAGAAAATGAATTACACTGTGAGTTACTTCGTGTGATAAAAGCTATGATTTCATTAAATGGGTACTGTAGGGCCATGTAAGATGGTATCTCTATTCATTTCCTACTTCTGTGCAAAACTTTACCTTAAACCTTAGTGAGATAAAGCAACAAAAACCATTATTTCTCACATTTTCTGTGAGTCAGTGATTAAGACAGGACACATCTGGGTTGGTTTGTTCCTGCACAATGTCTGCAGTCTTTGCTAGAAAATTTGAAGGCTAAGGACTAAAATTATCTAAGGGCTCATTCATGCACATGCATGATGTTTTGGCTAGGGGTTAGAACATCTACATATGGCTTCTTCATGTGGTCTGAGCTTCCTCACCACATGGTGGCTGGGTTCTCAAGGCAGTTATCCCAAGAATGGTCCAGACAAGAAGCTATATCACCTTTAATGACCTAGTGTCAGGAATCATGCACTTCAAATATAGTGTATTGTTTGAGCCAGTTATAAAGATCTACCCAGGCCAGGGTAAGGGAACAAAGATCCCACCTCGTGATGGAGAAATGTCAATGTCATGATATAAGAAGAGGATGTGGCACAGGTATATGTTGGTACAGTCATCTTTGGAAAATGTAATCTGCCACAGGATCTAACTGTGGCTAATCTGTGGCTAATCTGTGGCTAGGGTAGGAGGGGATCAAAAAACATTTGTAGAGGTGGTGGTGTTCCTGCTGAATTCTGAAAAAACATTCTCAATGCTGACACTAGTGAATATATTCCTATTTTTAAGATCTCTAGGAAGATTCTTCAACCTTCATTGGTATATATTATTTCAATCCCTTTAACTCTTATCAGGAAAAATCCCAACTGATACTTATTTTCTGACTATGATTAACTTCTTTAGAGAAAAGGGAACACATCTTCCTGTTCTGTTCTTACTCCTTAAAATTGTATGGAAGTTGACTGCCATCAACTTGGAAGTGCCACTTATAAATACTTAATGTTGCTGATTCTTTTGCCTATACCCTCCAGTCCCATTTTATCCAGGGAATGGTTTCTATCTTTGCAATTCTTTCATTCCTTTATGTTTCCCTTGCCCCCTCTTTAGACTCTTGGAACATTTTCCCTGAGGTCATTTAATGATTGATTTCCTAAACTACTACTTAAGACATTACTAGGTCCTCTTCACAGAGGATGTTCAACAAATGCCTGGATTTTCCTAGAAGGAGGTTACAGAATTACCTTTCCACCTTCTCTTTTTCAGGCTGAATGATCTCATTTCCCTGGAGGGTAGCTCCCTGTGCTTCCTCCAACACAGTTGAATGTGATGTCCCAAGTCAAATGATTTCTAAATAGAAAACTGCTAGCACCATTGTTAGTCAGCATCCTTCCTCAGAACATCCAAAAGAAGGTAGTTGGGAGAACAATGTGCTCCCAACAAAGTGAATGAAGTTTGGAAGTTGTTGTTTTAACAATAATAAGTAAACGCAGCCCTTGCTGATTAACTGTTCAGGCTGTTTACCGAACTTCTCTCTCTTCTTTTTGCCTTTCCTTTGCGCTCCCTGGATCTCTCACCCACTGTTTCTTGGTCCTCTCCTCTCAGAATGATAACTAGTTGTCTTTTAATGACCACGCTGTGTCCTGTTCATGTCTGATTATTAACAGCTGAAGTTCTCATGCCACCAGTTTATTCAAGGACTGCCTCTATTGGCAAATCTGGTTGCTCCTTGAAGGTATGGACCATGTCTTATTTTATCCCTTTAAGCTCCATGATTATAATGTTAAAGAACAATTCAGCTGAGTAAATTTGAAGATCTAATTGGCTTTATTAGACAACTCATGAATAAGGCAGCATCCCATCTAGCAAGTAGAGGGGAGCTCCAAAGTGTCCTACAAAATGGAAGGTTTTTGTGAGAAGGAGTGTTGGACAGGAAGTTATTAGCCAATTGTTTCAGGCAAGGTCACTCTCTCTTAGGGGAAGGACCAGGGGTGGTATCACGCAATTACCTCATCTTCCTTTAAGGGATGTGGAGGGCCCATATTACAGACGACCTCATTGGTGCTGACTAGAAAATTCCAGATTGTTTTTCTTAAGATTTCTTTCCTGGAGAGGTTGAAACTGCAATTAAGTCATGTTTGGCTGCAAGTGACTCCACCTTGGGCCTGTGGTTTTCTTTGTAACAATAGCAAAGTATGTAGCACCTAGTTGGTGCTCAGTGAATACTTAATAACTGACTGAACAAATTATTAGTAAGTAGTGATATTTTGACCATTTTGGTTCAGGTAGCCAAGTGGGACCCAGGATGGTATCCTGTCATGATCCCACTGGGATCATGTTCTTCATTCTGCTGTAGACATTCTTCCAGGACATCTTCTACTCATCATAGATAGGTCCTAGCTTAGCTGTCATTTCCTTGAGAAACCTTTCCTATGTCCCTCCCACCAAATTTTGCCCTCCCTTCCTTACCAAATTAAGGACTTTATACTTCTCATGTCATAGGAAATACCATATTTTACTGTTTTCTTGTTATCTCTCTTCACCTTCAAATTGTAGTCCTCACAAGAGAAAGGTCCATATGTATCTTACTTTCACTGTTTTCCCAAATGCCAAACAGAATGCCTGATTTACTGTAGGTTCCCAATAAATATGAATACAAGTATATAAGAATGATTAATAAATGATTAATAAAAACAGGATTTTTCATATGGGTCTTAGAATAGTTTTCTCTTTTCCTTTCTTTCCCAAAGTTAGAACTGTAACTATCTATACAGTGATGATTGTGCTGTGAAGAAATAAAACCACAGTGAAATATAATAGATAAAATGCATTGTATAAAAACCTGGCAATATCTTTTATTTATGTTTTTATCCAAAAATATTCTGTTACTATAAAATATGCAGAAGTGGAAGATACATGGCCCACAAATTTTCCTTAAATTGAAAAGTTGAGCTAAATAATGGGCTTTGGCTGCTACTATGGGAAGGGGATGTCCCAGCTGTTTGGAGCATCATAGATACCATCCATCTACTTCTTAGAAGAGGATGTGTTTACTGTGAGAAATGCTGAGGAGTTCTATGTAAAAACAACTAAAGAAATTAATATTCTAATATAACCTGTTCCAGAACAGTATATCCTACTCTTTATACTTCAGCGGCTCTGGGCAGTAGAACACAACAGTCCTGTGAGGGAGGGAGAAGCAAGAATGACCTCCCCACCCCTTGCTTTCTGGCAGTGATAAGACTTATCCAAGTGATTTAGGACTGGGCTAGGGTGTAGGGAGGCTAGGTGAGGAGGAGAGGTAAGGTCCTCTTTGGCTCTTCTGAAAAATTTCTTCTGAAGCCTTGGCTTAGTTCTCAGAAGCTTTTGAAATGCACCTCATAGCAACTTAGCAAGTTGTGGGTTTTTTGGGGTTTTTTTGTTTTGTTAATTTACCTAATATTTCCGATACCATGCTCTCATTTTCTCCTAGTCCTTGCTCAGATACTTTGAGGAGAAAAAGAATCCTTCGGAAAGGTGGTGTCCAACATCCCTTGCTTAATTCTCTACAGAGATGATTGTCCCCTTTAACTTGTCACAGGGATGTTCTTCCACATGGAAGGCAACATGAGCTGCTTCACAGATGTTCTGGACTCCGATGAATTCTCTTTGAGGGTGTTTGCCTTTGTCACTTTAGAGAGAAGTAAGGAGTGCATCAGGCCACGTGTCAAAATTGTTCTGTATTCAAATATTAGCCCTATGAAAGTTTTCAGCAAGTTGTTAAATCTGTAAAATAAAACTAATAACTCCTGTATTTGTATCAGCCGGAACTTATTTGGGCAGCAAGTGAAGCAAATAAAAATATTAGTTATTTAAACAAAACAGAAGCTTGTTTTTCTCATACATTAAAGATGTCCAGAGCGTGCTAAGGCAGATTCATGGATTCACCATCTTCCATATGGAGCTGCTACCCCATGGTCCAAGACGTTGCTTGAGCTCTACCTGTCAGTTTGCACTTGAGCCCACAGGAAGGGGGAAGCTTGGAAGTAGTGCATGATCACCTCTTTTTCAGGGCACATTGTGGAAATGTCAGTAGTTTCTGCCAGAGAGGTGTTATGCCTATCTACAGGGTGGGAGGTGTGGGGGACATGGATGAAGGCTGGAAAGGCAACCTTTATTTTAGATGATCATGGACCACAATAAAAATCAGGGGTCTATTACACTGCAGACAAGAAGAATGGATATCGGGGGACAATTTTAAGTCTTTGCTGCCACCTTCCCTCACCTGTGACAAGTGATACAAGGGTAGTTCATAAACTCTTCAATCTGTATCCTTGACAGATTTTATTTCTAAAATATCAATAGTACTATTCTTATGGGAGAGAATTCAGAAGAATAAAGACAAAGAAATTAGAATTGTCCATTTCTGAAAGGGCAATAGCTAGGTGAAGTTTCATTTTGGGGAGAGTTACTGTTGAGATCTGTTTTATGAAGGATTATTATAAGGAAAACACTTATCATTCATTATCCATCTCACAAAGGATGAAGGAAACTGAAAGAAAGATGGGCCATTTCTTTCATTTTGCAGATGAGGCCTAAGGAGCAGATGTTATTTTTCCAAGGTCCTAAAGCTAGTTAGTGGCTGAGCCAGAATTAAAACCCACGGTCCCTGATAGAGTATTAAGTATCTTGTCCATTGCACAGCCTTATCTCTGCAAAATGAAAATCATCTGTAAAATGAGGGGTGTTGGGGTACCTGGGTAGCTCAGTTGGTTAAGCATCTGCCTTTGGCTCAGGGTCATGATCTCAGGGTCCTGGGCTTGAGTCCTGTGTTGGGCTTCCTGCTTGTCCCTCTGCCCCTACTCCCTGCTTGTGTTCTCTCTATATATATATATTAAATAAATAAAATCTTAAAAACAATAAAATGAGGAATGATTAAACTATAGAAGGAAGTTGTACAGAAGTTGGGCTGGAATTTTCTGAATTTTGGAAGGATGTGGGTATTAACACAGAGGGCTGGATGAGTTGACCTTTTATGGAGACCTCAGCTCTAGGCTTCCTTTATGACTAAAGTTAGAATTCACAGAGGCTCATTCAAGTTGTGTCCTTTTGTTTCTCAATCACCTGTTGATATAGGCCATGCAGTGGCTACACTATGGTTCCATTCTTATCTTGCTCTTGAAATCTGGTTAGCATTTTGTTTATCCTCTGGGTGCTGCCCTCTGAACTCAAGGATTCTTAGTTTATGAGCTCCTGGTGCCTTTTGCCCTGGCAGCTTTTCTTACCCACTCCTGTAACAGCTGTGCCCCAAGGGAAGTGGGGAGTCTGTTCCTACTGAGTGTCACAACACCCTTTCCTTCTCTTCCCTGGCATCAGAGAAACCTATTTCTGTCTTCAAAATTTGACCTTTAGCTTCTTTTATGAACATTGGCAACAAACTCTTAACACTCCCCGCAGCACCAGCTGCCTTTCTGACTTCTCACTTGAATTGCTAACGAGAGTTGCTGCCTAGTTGCTGAGATCCTTGTGCTTTGTGTCTTATGCTTGCAGTTTTTGTTTTAATGCTCTGTGGTGTCTTGCTCCTGTTTCTCCATTTTCTTTGTTATCTCTTTTTGCCCTCTTCAATTTAAGGTGACTTCTTTGTCCCAGCAATCTGTTTTCTGCCTGGGCAGGCACTATATCCCTCTCTCTCTCCTTAATCTCCTCTGGCAGGCTTAATTAATTCATATAATTTTGCTCTAAGTGGGAAACTGTCACTTAACAAAACAGCAGTTACCTTATGAATCTACTCTGTCTCTATGCTGTGTCCAGTCTTTATTACATGTCACTTGTTTCTTCTTTGAACATAGGTTTTTAAACCTGGATTGATATGGCAGAAATCCCTACTCACCTAATATCCATTCTTCCTTTTTCACCAACAAAACTCTGCTTTGGGATATAGTGAGGGGGGTAGTTGCTCCCATCTATAAAAATTAGAATTTCTATGTTACACATTTTTTACCATAATAAAAGACAAAACGTAGATTAGTTCATACTTCTGTTGCTCTGAAATTGTCATTTTTATGTATCTCTGTTTTGTTTCCTCATCAAGACTCTGAACTCTAGATGGAAGTATGTCTAAATTACTAATAGTAGTAT
This sequence comes from Spilogale gracilis, assembly GCA_004023965.1. NCBI lineage: Eukaryota > Metazoa > Chordata > Mammalia > Carnivora > Mephitidae > Spilogale > Spilogale gracilis. The sequence goes on from PITA01003968.1 coordinate 119,297, forward strand.
AAATTAGTAGTATAAATTTCTAATCTTAGTATAACATTTTTTTAAAGATTTTATTTATTTATTCAACAGAGAGAAACACAGCTAGAGAGGGAACACAAGCAGAGGGACTGAGAGAGGGAGAAGCAGGCCTCCCGCTGAGCAGGGAGCCCCATGCAGGGCTCGATCCCGGGTCTCCAGGATCATGACCTGAGCCGAAGGCAGTCGCTTAACCAACTGAGCCACCCAGGTGCCCAAATCTTAGTATAACATCTTATACAAAATGACCACTGTACTATGATAGTATATTATAGTAATTATAATATGTAAATATACATAGTAATATATAGATATTATAGTAATAAGAATTCATAAAGATTAGTAAGTATAATTATGATGAAAAAATTATGATTTCCAGTCTCCCTTTCATCCAGGGGTGGCTGTGTGATAGTGTGCCCACCGATGAGATATAAGATAGAAGCCTGAGCTGAGGATTTCTGACAAAGTTTGGTTGCTCACACACCAGTTCATTCTTCTTTGTTCTTTCTCATTTCTGCCCCCCTGGAAAGTGGACACAGTACATAAAGCTGCCATAGCTGTCTCCTTGACCATGAGATAAAGACCCAGAGGAATGAAGAGACCTCAGTCCTAGAACTCCGAGTCACTGAGCTAATGTCAGTAATCTCCAACCTGCAGCATTCTTGTTTAGAGAAAAGCAAAGCCTCTGATGGGTGTATATAATTGCTCTGGGCAGCTCTGCTACTCTTAGCTAAATGCAGTTCCTAAGTGATTCATGGATAACTAAATGAGTTGAGTCTCTCTGATATACACTGCGATGTGCCACTAGATCCAGACAAGGAAGACCTCGTTGCCTTCATCACTGGCCATGCTGTCAGCAGATGATCCTCAGCTGCTGGCTCCTTTGGGATTTATCTGAGTTTCAAAGAACCTCTTCCCCCAAGGTTACTCCCCTTTCTGGAGTGGCCCACATTCAATAAATGATCAGTTGGGTGTATAAAAGCCTGGCCATGTTGATCCAACTCAGGAAAATTCTGGAGGGCCATGTAGAGTTGCTGTGGGAGAGGCTGTGGCTATTACTGAACTACTTAGGAACTTGACTCTGTCCACCCCTGATTTCTTCCTTTTCCTCCCACAGGTACTAGTCCCAAGAGCACTCCTAAATCATACCTCTGCACTAGACTCTGTCTGGGTCTATTGCTCAGAGAACCCAACCTGTGACACCTGCTACATTGTTTTTCAGTCTACAGATGAGTACTGGTGCACTAGCCAGTACCAGGCTTTATGCCGTGCCTTGATTGGTGGTTTGGTGGTTGTTGGGGGCGGGCAGGTTGAGAGCACAAAGATGAATAAGACACAGTCTTTATTTAGAAGTAGCCCTAGTCTTAGAATAGGTTAAACTAATACTTTCCATTTACTGTGGTGAGTCTGCTTTTAGGGGTGATTATGTGGAAATATATGGGACGGATTAAAAAATTGCCTGAGAGAGCCAGAGAAGGCCTCAGAGAATGTAAGCTTTTAGAGGAGTCTTGAATGTGGAGGCATTTACCATATAGAGTAGGAAGTGAAGAGCGTTAAAAAAAGAAGAGTATATGTTAAAAAATGTAAGAGCTTGAAAGGGCATGGCTCATTGGAAAAAGACAAATGATTTTATGGTAGGAAGGGAGATAGGCAAATTGAAGCCAGATCGTGGAAAACATAAATCTTTGGGAAACCGTTGGTATTTGTTTGTATCAGAGTGGAGGTCATATAAAAATTTGAGGGTTGGTGAAAGACTGATTAATGGCCATATAACAGGAGGTTAGGTAGGGAGAAATCAGAGAGAAGCAAACCAGGAAGGAGGCTGGTCAAGTATCTAGACAACTTATGATGGGAGACTGAACTAGAGCAGGTGCTGTGGGTACAGAGAAGATGGAATGGATGTAGGAAATTTTGGTGGGAGAACTAATAGGACTCAGAGTCTAGAATGATGTGAGTGGTAAGGGAGAAGAAAGAATCAAAGATGACTGAGAATTTTAGCTGATGAGATATGGTCATGGTGCTCTCAAGAACCAGAATAAGAATTATGAGAGATTTGAGGTATCAAAAACATTTAGAGGACAACTCATAATAAATTTCTAGCACACAGAACCATCTCTGTGCTGCAAGTGTAGGTTTCTAATACACTGAGGTGTTTGTGTTCCTGGAAACGATATATTTGAATGATACTCTTCAAAGAGAGGATGTAGAATGTAAGAAAAAAATGGCCAAGGACTGGCCCCCAGGGAAACAGCTGTCATGTTTAGTGGGATTTAAGTAAATACTGTTGAATCCTGAACGGAGTGACAGTGACAAGATATTTGTGTCCCCACTCCCTTCATTAACGTGCAGTATAGCTCTCCCTTTGATCATCCTAGAAAACTCTGGGCTAGTGTTTAGGTTTATCCCTTTGTGTACTCACTGGCCAAAGCTTGTCCATCTTCTGTGCCCTTGAATTGTATCCTACTGAAGGTAAACTCAGCTTCTCCTCAGTTCTAACATTTGATTCCCTTTTAGCAAGGTAGGATGGCCCAAACTCAGAATCATAAGAAGAAGGTGACTAGCTTTTACAGAAATCAACCATAAATCCTGAACCCCTGAATCAGGAAAGTTTTTTGCAATAGAAGCACTTACTCTATAAATTCTTTGAAAGCAAGAGCTCTTTTATTTGTCTTTGAGAGATTTGGTGAGGAGTAAACACTTAATAACTTTGTGTTAAACTGAATCAAATGGATGTGAACCAAGCCTATAAGAATCTCTTCAATAAGTGATGCTTTACAATCATTACCTGACTCTAAATGTGAGGTCTTCCACAAAGATGGCCAAAAACATATAGTTTCAGAAATACTGAAACTGAGGTAAATGTTTGTATATATTTCTGATTGTACTCAACAGTGAAACCCAAACTCACTTTTATATGAAGTGATATAATCTTATTGCATTCAGGCTGCTTTTACAGAATACTGTAGTCTAAGTGGCTTGTAAATAACAGAAACTTACTTCTCACAGTTATGAGGCTGGAAAGTCTAAGATTAAGGTGCTCACAGATTCAGTGTCTGGTGAAGACCTGCTTTGTTGGTCATAGACAGCTGTTTTATTGGGATGTTCTCAAATGACAGAAGGGGCAAGGGGTCTTTGACGTCTCCTTATAAAGGCACTAATCCCATTCATGAGGTCTCCACCCTCATGACCTAATCACCCCAAAAAGGCCACATCTCCTAACACTATCGCACTGGAAATTAGATTTCAGCATTAGAATTTGAGGGATACACAAATATTCATTCCGTAACAGGTGGATAGAAATGCTTGAAGTCACTGGTGACAGTGGCAGTGAAACATACCAAATATGGGATTTGTATATTGAAACTAACAGCTTAATAAAGTTTCGTGCACTGATGTCCAGAAATTCTACAGGGTCTCATCCCCTTAGGTATTAAGGAAAACTCATGAAACAGGTGTTATTCGTTCAAAAACATTCAGCCGTCATTTGTGAGCCTCTTGGGTGAGCTAATCACTGTCATTTATTTATATTATTGTTGTTGCTTTGCATTGTTTGACACACAGAAGATATGAGTTATTTTATCCTTCTAGCATCTCTTTCTGGCATAAGCAATGTAACTCCCATTTACAAATGAAGAAATCAAGACTCTGGGTTTGAGTTACTTAGTTACACAAAGTAGGTCTCAGATTCAATCTTAGGTCTAACTGAGTCAAAGTTATATACTCCTTAAAACATGCCTACATTGTTTCTATTCAGTCTTTTATTAAACGTGTGTGCAGGCCCTCAATAAAGGGAAGTAAATACAACTTTCAGCTTCCTTAATTCTCTTAATATATCATCCATCCCTGGGACAGGAAATGCTGGGGAATACGCCAACTTTGCCTCAACTGTTTCCTATTTCAGATCCTGTCATTTTTTTTTGTTTTATAGCTGTAATTAAAATGAATTCAATTAGTTTTTGATTCTTCATATCTTGGTCCTTTTCTCTTTGGGTTTGGTAATCCTCAGTTAATATCTAAAGTGTGTCTAAAAAGTTATCACTGTAACTTAGTAACACTTTTACTTTTATTAGTCTGTAGCCTTAGAAACTACAAAGTCTGGTGGATTGGGTCTTTATTAGGACCATCTTTATTTCCCAAACATAACTTCCAAGGCATTTAGTATCATGCTTTGTTATGTGATATGCTAACATAGCTGTATAGACACAGAAGGGCTGATTTTATTTAAAAACCCAAGTGCCTTCGCTTGTCTGAATGACTTTGAGTATGTCATAATTCTGTGTACATGAATGATGGAACCCAGGAGAAGGTGACATGCTTGAGAGAAAGGAAAGAAAAAAGGAAATAAGTGCTGACTGAGGAAGCATAAACTAGGGGATAATGGGTCATTCTGTGGATGGATTTACATTGATGTTTTCTATTTTAAGTAGTTTCAGGCCTAGGTTCTACTGGATTGAAATCATTACAGTTTCTTTAGGCAGTGTCAGTGCTTCTCTGTGCATCGTTTCCCATCAACATCTGACACAGATTTTGCCTTTCGATGTAAGGTTCTTGAGAACAAAAGAGGTTTGGACATTAGTGGATTCATAGACTGTAGTTGAAACTGAACAGAGTTCAGTGGTTAGCAATATTAGCTGTTTTTTGGAATAAGTTCTCAAACTTGACTATACACTCTAATCAACTTTAAAAAATACTGATGCTTGGGGCACCTGAGTGGCTCAGTTGGTTAAGCAACCGCCTTCGGCTCAGGTCATGATCCCAGAGACCCGGAATTGAGCCCCACATCGGGCTCCCTGCTCGGTGGGAAGCCTGCTTCCCCTCTCTCACTCCCCCTTCTTGTGTTCCCTCTCTAGCTGTGTTTCTCTCTGTCAAATAAATAAATAAAATCTTAAAAAAAAATACTGATGCCTGAGTTTTATCCCCAGAGATTCCACTTTTATTGATCTGAATGATTATTTAACCCCTCTCCCAGGAGTTTCTAATTTGTAGCTTCAGAACCATTCTGATAGAGGTTGGAAATCACTGAGATAGGTGCAAAATTTGGTGGAAGATAGTATGGAAGAGGATCAAAAGCAAACACTGGCTTGAGTTGCAAAAAGTAGCCAAAAGGAGGTCAACTGCAGGTAGTTTCCAATTTGGGGTATTGGATAGAGAAGAACATCTTGAGGACTACTGAGATGCCAGCAGGTGAGGGGGAACCTAAATCAGGAGCCACATTGGGGTTTGTGACCATTTTTCTTGGGGTGTTTTATAGATAGCTTGATACATAAGTTATCATCTAAGTCACACATTTTTGAAAATGGAAAGGAGTGCTATTAATAACTACACTGAAACAATAGGCAGTAATGAAGATTATCCTGAACAAGTTGGGATGTATGATTACCTTAGCACAAGTGTAGTAAACATATCCTTTATAAGTAGAAAGTAGCCAATATTTTTCATCTCTGATAATACCATAGCCCAGCTTCACCAGATTTTTTAAACAATGGTTCTCAACCTTAGCTGCATATTAGCATACTTAGAACTTCTAAAAAACAAATGCTAATACCTGATTCCCATTCTCAAAAATTCTTTTAAAGTTTTCTAAGTGATTCTACTTTGCTGCCATGGTTGCCATCTGGTTTGCTCAAGCTCAAAATGTTTGCATCCCCTTGTGGAGGGCTGACTGATGACAAGTGGCAATTTTTGTAAAGATGCGTTGTAGTCATTTATGTAATGGACCTTGTTGTTTTGTAGCTGCAATTCCTAGATGTGTTTTGTTCATTTGCTGTTAGAATTATGGAAACATTATGTGATGGTTTGGGGACTTACCGTCTTTAAGTTGCTATAGGTTTGTGAACACTTTGGCAGTATTATTTTCAAATGCTTCACTGATATGATGGTATGCAAAGGAGAAAATGTCTAAAACCCCTTTGATAAAACTTAGGAGTCCATAATATTACCCTAAGATGCCCATATATGAAAGGTTTTCCATGGATGACAAGTAAAGAAAAGCATCTCTCTGTGTGTTTTTGGTAAATATTAATCACTCCCTTTTTGTGAAAGAGCCAACCTTAAAAGTCCAAGGCTCTGTGTAGACATTCAGTGCTTATCTGTTCTCTTATCTCTTACCCTGGGGCCTCTTGTTTTTTGAGACAGAGCTCATTAGAGTCCATCAAAGAAGGGAACCTCATAAAGGAGAAAACCGACTCATATTATTTTCATTAGTGGGTGTGGTGACAGGTTTGAGTGGGAGGAGAGTATGAAGCTAGGGTTGAAGTGGTGGTTTTACATCGTCTGTGATGCATACATCTTCTTTCTACATTGTGATGCAGACATCTTTTTTCACTTTTTACGTTTTGAGAGAACAAATCATGGTCAAATCACTAATTCTCTTAGCTTTCAGAATTTAAGAAAAGTTTGAAGATATAATTGCATGAATTAATTCACACACATGGCAAATTGATATTTTAAAATTAATAAAAATCCCTGAAGAAACGGGTATGGTTGTTCTAAAAAGTTGAGTTGTCAAGAAAAGAGACTTATTTGCATAATGTGGAAAACTTATTCCCCTCCCAACACCTGTGTGGTAGTATTTATATGGGCTACATCTGGTGTGAGTTTCTGTGCTCTTTCTTTTTTTTAAGCACCTAGCACCTGCTTGAAATTGCTGTGTTGTTAGGAGAAATTAGGGTTGTATTGGATTCCTCAGTGGATTCTACAACATAATTATCCAGGATTGTAACTGAGAAGCAGAGAAGTTGAAAGATGTATAGGCAGTGGGTAAGGGCTATAACAGTATTTCCCTTTGCCATCCACACAAGATTTCCTGCATTGACCCTTCCCTAGAAAGTAGGGAACCAAAAGAACATTCTGTCCTGAAAGCAGCCAACACTGATTCCATACAATTGAGGGATGTCATATCTAAGGCATTAGAGAATTTCTAGTCACCCACACCTCTTTTCTATAAAATGAAGAAAGGCCCAGGTCACCAGAAATGTTCCCATATCAAGCTAATTCAATTTTTTAGTTCCTCCTCCATTGTTCTTTTCACTGCATACCACTGTCCGGCCAGATACCAACTCCAGGGCTCCCCTGACTTGTTTGGGAATTCTGTAAACAAGGAAGCATTCTTGTCAAACAGTGAGTGAGGCAGCCGCTATGAGAAGACTCACTCTTCACTTTTACTTAATTTGTGTTTCAGAGTTCTACATAAGCTTTTCAGAGTAGAGAAGGAAATCACAATCAGTTTTGCTACCAAAAATATAAAGTTCCCATTGGCCCAAGGGGTAAGTTACTGAACACAGCTTTGAAACCCTAGAATCTGGTGCTGGCATTAGAACAAAGTATCTCTCAGATACTGTTTAAAGGGTAGGGGAAGGAACACGTGAATGAAATTATGATCTTTGGTTCTCTCTCCTTGTGTAATCCTTTCAAGCAAAGATTTGACAATAGACTTCCCTGTAAAATATTCAAATTATCTAAGTCAGGGGAAGCTACCATGTCTTGTGAACAGAAATATTGACAAAAACTGTACCTTTTTATTCCTCTAAGTGAGGAAATCATGTACTATCATGGGGAAGAGCATGGGTGGTGGAAACTGACTGACTTCAAACCCCAACTTTGGCATATATTTGCTGTGTGAAATTAAATTTTCTGTGTTTTATTTTGCTCATCTGTAAAATAGGCACAATAACAACCAATTTATAGGAAGATGAAATGTTTTAAGATATATAAAACTTTAGAACAGTACCTAGCAGATATAAGCATTCAATAAATATTAATAGTTATTATCAGCTATAAAAGATAATGCCTGGAAAATCCTTTCATGGTCATCTTCTCCAGAGTTCCATCATTTCTCAGTAGATTTTTCTTTCTGCCTCCTATGTTTCTCATTCACATGTGTGGGATTCCCCCCTCCTTCCAATATCTTAGTGTAGAAACTGCATGTGAAGATCCCATCTTGCTGTTGCCTAGAGTTATCATACGCCGTACCACCATAGAGTGTTTGAGCTAGAAGAAATATGTAGAATATTTAGAATGTGTAGTGTTTTGTAACTTCTTGGCTCATTCATACTGGCATTTTGGACTACTTTGTCTTCTATAAAACATCTTAACTTGGATGGAATGAAAATGTGATCATTATGAAAAACAATTATAGAAAGATGATGTTTATATCTTCTGAGATGCTCTATATACTGTGTGCCCGCAGGGATGTTTGCTGAATTGAATAGACTTTATAGATAGAATCACATGGTTGCTTGTTTTCTGTTTATCTGCACCAGATTATGTTATCAAAAGTTACTGGCCTGTGCTGGAGGAAAGCATAATATCTTGGCAAATTGGGACGAGTCTAAACAAATAACCTATTGGCTTGAATCCCAAATGTATTTCCAGTTTCAGTCAGAGGAGGACTCAGAGAAAAGCAGATATATGAGACCAAGTGCAGGAAGAAAGTTATAACAAATTATATTTTATATGAACTCAATATCTGTTTATTAGAAAAGATCAGGCTTGGCTGTAGGGATAATGATGACAAATATTGCTAGATATATAATGATAGATTTAACTAAGCAGAGTCTGGAAGTGGAGGCCTTATCACAAGGGGCCCAAACAAATTCTTCAAGATTAAATGGTTGCAATATTCTCTCTCTTTCTCTCTCTCCCTCTCCCTCTTTCTTTCCCTCTCTCACACACACATAGCCCCCACAGGGCACAATTGGGAAAATAAATGCCTATTCAGATCTTAACAGAAATTCAGGAACACATGCTTTACTTAATTGTGCAACTAATGAGTATTAGCTGGACAATGAATGTGATGATTTTGAAACCAACCCAAGTCTTGAAAAAGAAGGAAGAACTGCAGAAGGGAGCTCATCCTATTCAAACACCTCTAGCGCCTTACTGAAACAAAGACGGAGTCAACTTTACAATCAGAATGCTGTGAAAGCTGGTACAGTTACTGGCAAGTCAAGAACCAAAAATGTGTGCTCATGCCTAGATAGGCAGCTTAGGTATTTGTCCTTTTAATATCAGCTCATAGGATCCAACCTCAGTGGGCACAAGCCTAGTACTGTTGGGGTGATAAAGAACTAGTTCCAGGACCAAGTGTCCTAGCTGTCACATAGGCCAGTCTTTGTCAAATTAGGAAATCATGAGACCTTGTTAGTCAATACAGCAGTGTGTATCTTGGAGACCAGAGAAGCAAAATCCAACAACTGTGAAATGGATCAATTGAGATGAAGCCTACTGAGACCCTCTTTTATTTGGAAACTAAAACCCAGAAAGAGGCTAATAAGAAATGCACTGACATGAAACAATAGCTAGTTTCTCCTAATCCTGCCTTTTCATTGGATTGCTGATCAAAAGGAGCTACAGGAACACGTCTGGGCTTTTCCAGGCCCAAGGAGAAAAGTTTGATAGACAAGTATTTGGATGCATTTGTGGCACTTTGGTCATACAGAATTTAAACTTTTGGTTTGAGTGTAATTGTGTTCTTCAAATAAAGCTCTTCCAGCTTTCTAGGGACCTTCAAAAGAAGTAAAAGAAAGAAGACAGAGGGAGAGCAAGATAGAGAGTGAGAAAAGAAAAGAAAGAGAATAAAAGAAACACAGTCCCTGCTTAATAATGTTGAATATTTCTTATTTTGGTATTCGAAGGAAAATGTTGATGTTTTACCTCGGATAGGAATGCAGAGATTAGTTCTTCATCTTGAAATGGAATGTAAAAATCTTCACTGGAATTTTAGGAGCCTTCAAAAGGGTAAAAATTTGAAGTAAATTTGCATATTAAATACACAGATCTATTCAATCTGATATCAGTGCGTGTTACTTTGATAATCAAATACACTTATTTAACAACTACCCAAAACAGTATGTAGCATAGTTTCATCACCTCAGAAAGTCCTCTCATATTCTCGTCCTTCTAATCTCTGATCTTCCAAGAAAAAGACAACCACCATTCAGATGTTTTTTTCCATATGTTCATCTTGTACATTCTTGAACTTCATATAAATGTATCCCTTTGTGTCTGGCTTCTCCCTTTTAACATAATGTTTTGGAGATTCCCCTCTATTGTTTATGTATCAGTCGTTTATCCCTTATTTGGATATGCCAAAATATTTTTATTCATTTCCCTCTTTGTGGACATCTGGACTATTTTCACTTTTCAACAATTATGAATAAAGCTGCTGTGAAGATTTCTACCTAATGTTTTAGTGGACTGATGTTTTTGTTTCTCTTGGACAAATACGTAGAAATACAAATGTTGGTTAGGAATAAACCTAACCAAAGAAGTCAAGGATCTGTACTCGAGGAACTACAGAACACTCATGAAAGAAATTGAAGAAGACACAAAAAGATGGAAGAGCATTCCATGATCATGGATTGGAAGAATAAACATTGTCAAAATGTCTATACTGCCCAGAGCAATCTACACTTTCAATGCCATTCCAATCAACATTCTTCAAAACGTTGGAACAAACAATCCTAAAATTTATATGGAACCAAAAAAGACCCCAAATCGCTAAGGAATTGCTGAAGAAGAAAAACAAAGCTGGGGGCATCTCATTACCTGACTTCAGGCTTTATTACAAAGCTGTGATTACCAAGACAGCGTGGTACTGGCACAAAAACAGAGAAATAGACCAATGGAACAGAGTGGAGAGTCCACATATGGACCCACAAATCTATGGGCAAATCATCTTTTACAAAGCAGGAAAAAATATCCAGTGGAAAAAAAGACAGTCTCTTCAATAAATGGTGCTGGAAAAATTGGACAGCTACATATAGAAGAATGAAACTAGACCATTCTCTTACACCACACACAAAGGCAAACTCGAAATGGATGAAAGACCTCAACGTGAGGCAGGAATCCATTAAAATCCTGGAAAAGAACATAGGCAGTAACCTCTTTGACATCGGCCACAGCAACTTCTTTCAAGACACGTCTCCAAAGGCAAAGGAGACAAAAGCGAAAATGAACTTCTGGGACTTCATCAAAATAAAAAGCTTCTGTACAGCAAAGGAAACAGTCAACAAAACAACGAGGCAACCCACAGAATGGGAGAAGATATTTGCAAATGACACTAC